>OX463841.1:53523807-53615060 GCA_949825065.1 Odontocerum albicorne
TCTTAACACCTTAGCGACTAAGAGATTCCATTAAGTATAAGATTAAGCTCCTGATATTCACACAATAAAAGTTCACACTTTGTGAAACCCGAAAATATACATAACGTCCATATAGAATCTCCATGAAAATATTTATGTGATTAGTCACGTTTTGTACCTGTTCAGTTTCTTTCTATACCGCTATATTGTACACTGACAAGTTAATCGCTACGAGAAAAGGAACAACTATAAATGTTCCCTCTTTTACTTTTTTAAAAGATAAAAACACTTTGTTAAATATATATATATATATATATATATATATATATATATATATATATATATATATATATATATATATATATATATATATATATATATATATATATATATATATATACATATACATATACATATACATATACATATACATATACATATACATATACATTACATATACATATACATATACATATACATATACATATACATATACATATACATATACATATACATATACAT
This sequence comes from Odontocerum albicorne, assembly GCA_949825065.1. Classification (NCBI taxonomy): domain Eukaryota; kingdom Metazoa; phylum Arthropoda; class Insecta; order Trichoptera; family Odontoceridae; genus Odontocerum; species Odontocerum albicorne. Next base: position 53,524,309 of record OX463841.1, read on the forward strand.
ATACATATACATATACATATACATATACATATACATATACATATACATATACATATACATATACATATACATATACATATACATATACATATACATATACATATACATATACATATACATATATATATATATATATATATATATATATATATATATATATATATATATATATATATATATATATATATATATATATATATATAAATATAAGGACCATACTGGATTTAAAATTTACTTGACAGTGAAACCCTTTTAAGATGCAATTAAAATGCAACCAATTTAAAGTTGAGGTCCATAATATTAACCTCTAAAGGAGTATGGCTGTACGGCGTACGAATTTTTACCTCAAGAGAGTATGGACGTACACGGTACGTCCAATGTTTTTTTCCCGAATACATGAATTTATCCATAAAACGGACAAGGCTCAAATGTTTTTATCTATTCAATTATTTTGTACATGGCGTACTCATTTACGTTTTTTTATATTACTTACAAAATCAATTTTTTTTATTTTACTTACAAAATATCACTCGCTTAGAGGTTAAAATACTCGTTTTAAAATACATGTTAAATAAAAAAAAACATGTTAAGTGGTCTGTGTTGTATTTTTTTGTAAAATTTTTTGTAAACAATACAAATGTTACTGTTTAGAACTAAAAACTGGTCCAACACCGAGGTTATAACCACTTTTGGATCTTCACGCTTGAGCAATTGACGTATGTTTTAACTATTACGAACAGAAAGCACTGATCAAATTTACATTCTTTTCCATAAAAGTACGTAACCATTATGGAAAAGAATGTTAAAACAAGAAAAAGAAAGTTAGAATGGAAAACATCTTAAATGGGGTTTCTCGGTAGTTTGAAAATATTTTAAATTAAATACAAAATAATTTACAAATACAAATGTTAGTTTACGATTTGGCATCGATTATAATAAATATATTCTCCATAAAATGGAGGAAGAAGAACCGTAGCATGTATCGATGAGAGGTGATGATATAGAGAAGTGGTTACGTCCTATCGGCGAGGGTATATGCGGTGTCAAGTCCAGGGTCATTTATTAGCCAGTGAGGAATTAGCGGGCAGGGTGGCTGCCCTCTGAGTTATGTTCATGTAAGCCTTCAGGGAAGAGCGCGTAGATTCCCTGTCAAATATTACACCACCTCTCAGTAAGTCAAGTCACAAAAGACACAAAACAATTGTTAAAAAAGAGGCGAGCATCATTTTCTTTCTTCAAATAATATTATTTTTTTCCATTTAAACTTTTGCACTCTACTGGCATTCGCTATTATGACATTTATAATATATATCATAGCTCCATTAGTACCATATTGTTATAAAAATAGTCGAAGTATGTTTGTAAAAAAAAAAACACCTTTGAACATAGCACGTGTATACAAGAGAAAATGTAGGATGGTCCCTCTGTGACAGTTCACAAATTTGTCACAATACAATTTTGTAACGACGTTCAGTAATTTTAATTATTTTATCAACTTTAATATAAGCCTCGATTCTAATAAATAGCAAGTTAATTAGGTAAATAAATTACATAAAACTAACAATAATGACAAATTAATACACCTCGTCACAAATTAGCAAAAATGCGGCAGTTTGTTAAAATCAAATTATATTTAGCGACGATTGTCAAAAGTCACTACGTTAGTCCACATTGGCTAGGGATGGGGTAAACGATAATTGGATTTTAGATTTTTTTATACCTAAAATTAAATGTTCGTAATTAGTTTTAATTCAGAGTGGATCTTGGCCTATTTAAAGATAGATACAAATCATACGATACGTTAGAAACTCAGTATAATGATAATTAGGAATTAAAACGTCAGTTTAGAGAAAAACAATTTTTTCCATTTATAAAAAAACAATTCGATTTGTAAAAAAAAAAAAACGATTTTACCCCATCCCTTTGAGACATGACATTTCAAACATCACAGGGACCATCCTACATTTTCTTGAGTATAGTGTAAGTCAGTACTTCACAGGCACTACTGTGATAATGTTGTGTGGATTTTGTTAAAATTATTATAGTTTTTTTTTAAGTAAAGATGAATTAGATTTGGATTTATATAGACAATTTTCGGCAAAATAGAGCTGCTTCCATCTTCGAAAGCATGTTTAACAGGAAACTTCATGTAATTCACAGAGGTAAAAAGGGGAATTGTATTGTTGTTCTAGCATAAAGAATCCTTTATGTTAGAACATACAATATCCAGAGGTTGAGGGTTTTATCCCCGCTGGAACCCATATTTTTTTTTTTAAATGGGATTCCAGTCTGGTTTTCACTTAGGGCCGATTAAAGCATCTCTTTGGTAGGTTAGAAGAGATTGCCACATGGCAATAAGCTCGCCAGGTTAAAAAAATAATAATAAAATAAAAAAAGAAGGGTGGAAGACGTGAAATGATCAAATATTGTGACACTTGTCCTGGTAAGGCAAGAATGCACATGGGAGATTGCTTCTATAGTTATTCAACGAAAGGTTTTATAAATTTTTATTTTGAAATTATAAAAAAAGTCAGTATTGCTAGGCGATCATGTTAAATATGACTAAGAGTGCAAAAGGTTAATACGGCAAATAAATCGACAACAAATTATTTCTAACAGATTTGGCAGGTTAAAATGAACAGTGAAACAAAGATGGAACAGATTGCCACATGGCAATAAGCTCGCCAAGTTAAAAAAATTATAATAAAATAAAAAAAGAAGGGTGGAAGACGTGAAATGAGCAAATATTGTGACACTTGTCCTGGTAAGGCAAGAATGCACATGGGAGATTGCATCTATAGTTATTCAACGAAAGGTTTTATAAATTTTTATTTTGAAATTATAAAAAAAGTCAGTATTGCTAGGCGATCATGTTAAATATGACTAAGAGTGCAAAAGGTTAATACGGCAAATAAATCGACAAAAAATTATTTCTAACAGATTTGGCAGGTTAAAATGAACAGTGAAACAAAGATGGAAGAGATTGCCACATGGCAATAAGCTCGCCAAGTTAAAAAAATTATAATAAAATAAAAAAAGAAGGGTGGAAGACGTGAAATGAGCAAATATTGTGACACTTGTCCTGGTAAGGCAAGAATGCACATGGGAGATTGCATCTATAGTTATTCAACGAAAGGTTTTATAAATTTTTATTTTGAAATTATAAAAAGTCAGTATTGCTAGGCGATCATGTTAAATATGACTAAGAGTGCAAAAGGTTAATACGGCAAATAAATCTACAACAAATTATTTCTAACAGATTTGGCAGGTTAAAATGAACAGTGAAACAAAGATGGAAGAGATTGCCACATGGCAATAAGCTCGCCAGGTTAAAAAAATAATAATAAAATAAAAAAAGAAGGGTGGAAGACGTGAAATGAGCAAATATTGTGACACTTGTCCTGGTAAGGCAAGAATGCACATGGGAGATTGCATCTATAGTTATTCAACGAAAGGTTTTATAAATTTTTATTTTGAAATTATAAAAAAAGTCAGTATTGCTAGGCGATCATGTTAAATATGACTAAGAGTGCAAAAGGTTAATACGGCAAATAAATCGACAACAAATCATTTCTAACAGATTTGGCAGGTTAAAATGAACAGCGAAACAAAGATATGGTTTCGCTATCGTAATCGAAAAGAATTTTTTTTTATTATTTCATTTATGGGATTTTATTTCAAGCGGCAACAATAGAAATGCGCGCCATGGAAATGAATAGTAGATTATCCGGAAAATAAATGTCATTTTTTTTTTAACAAAATAATCTAATAACAGCTCACAATACAATGTTGTCGTTGTTCCACAATCCTTCCCCATAAAAAATGGACAACATAATGAAACTTCAGATCAGATTTCCTAAGGATCTAATTTTAAGACAAGATTGTATAGAGCGAAATAAATCACCAATGGTGAAGATAGGGCACAGACTTGTTACACAATCCTTCCCCATAAAAAATGGACAACATAATGAAACTTCAGATCAGATTTCCTAAGGATCTAATTTTAACACAAGATTGTATAGAGCGAAATAAATCACCAATGGTGAAGATAGGGCACAGACTTGTTCCACAATTCTTCCACATAAAAAATGGACAACATAATGAAACTTCAGAGCAGATTTCCTAAGGATCTAATTTTAAGACAAGATTGTATAGGGCGAAATAAATCACCAATGGTGGTGATAGGGCACAGACTTGTTCCACAATTCTTCCACATAAAAAATGGACAACCTAATGAAACTTCAGATCAGATTTCCTAAGGATCTAATTTTAAGACAAGATTGTATAGGGCGAAATAAATCACCAATGGTGGAGAAGGGCACAGACTTGTTCCACAATCCTTCCCCATAAAAAATTGGACAACATAATGAAACTTCAGATCAGATTTCCTAAGGATCTAATTTTAAGAAATAAATGCAGAAAATGGAGTTGCAACACATATTTTACTGCAAACAAACAGCTTTTGTCTTAAAGACAAAACATAATGATTCCAAATGAAAATATTGTGAGTATTGCTAATACAAAAATAATTTGAACTGTATTTAATAATTCATAACAATTTGTATCATCTTATTTAAAAATAAAAATCTAATCCGTTCAAAAAGGCTCTAATCAAAATACTTGACAAATTTTACTGATTGTGTTTTAAATAAGTTAAAAAACAAGCTTTCAGAAGGGATCTATTTTAAATTAAATAGATGTGAAATAGAAATAAGTTAAAAAACAAGCTTTCAGAAGGGATCTATTTTAAATTAAATAGATGTGAAATAGAAATAAGTTAAAAAACAAGCTTTCAGAAGGGATCTATTTTAAATTAAATAGATGTGAAATAGAAATAAGTTAAAAAACAAGCTTTCAGAAGGGATCTATTTTAAATTAAATAGATGTGAAATAGAAATAAGTTAAAAAACAAGCTTTCAGAAGGGATCTATTTTAAATTAAATAGATGTGAAATAGAAAATTTGATAGGTTGGGATAACATTGTTTTGAGAAAGATTTGTTACATTATTTCCTTGCGAGTCTTATAACAGTTCGTCGAATATTTTACGAATGACGTGATTTTGGAACACGGTAAAAAAATCAAGTCGAAATGCCAATCGAGGAAGAAGAAACGCGGAATAATAAAATAAAATTCTTAATGTAGAAATGTTTAACCGAGCAGTTTAATCTAGGACAGCTGTAGCAATAATTTATTTTTATTTTAGAAAATGATGCTTGCCTCTTATAATAAAAAGCTAACTTAAATAAAAGTAAAATATAAATAATACATTTGAGTTGAACATACCTTTGAACAATAAAATAGACAGGACAAATAGTAAATAAAAATTTAAAAATTAAATATATAAATACATAAGGACATACATTAAAACATAATCGAACAAGAGGACATTGACTAATTGTAAATTGTATTTATTGTATTGGGTGTTAACATAAGTTGTGTCCGTTTTTTTTTTCAATTTAAAAATGAGCACCAAAAGTAAAACGAAATGGTAGATGTTATACGTCATTCGAAAGAAAATTTTCTGCTCTACAAGATATTGTGTTTGCTTTTACGTTACATATATTATTTTATTTGATTACAAGCCTTCAAAATGGAATGTCAAGTAGACGAAAGTGAGCATTTTCGACATCTTCTGTTCACGTTCAATCGAGGGAATAAAGCTGCCAAAGCTGCTCGCGATATTTGCGAAGTGTACGGTGAAGATGCTAAGAATGAAAGGACAGCTCGTCAATGGGTTTTGCTTTTCAAAGACGGTAATTTCGACCTGAAAGACATGGAGCGTTCTGGACGACCAGTGGACTTCGGCGAGGACTGCTCAAATCATATTATTGTCAACCATTGATATTTGTTGTTTTCACTCAAAACATGTGGAACCCAAGCGCCGAACTTCTGGACTTTTCCCATTGATTTAAGATGGCGGTATACATTCATGTGACTACAAGTCATCCGCTCAGCCAATTCTACAGTGGTTTGAAGCAGATTGTCATGAATAATATGGTTTAAGCGGTCGTCATCGAAGACCACCGGTCGTCCGGAACGCTCCATGTCTTTCAGGTCAAAATTACCATCTTTGAAATGCAAAAACCATCGACGAGCTGTCCTTTCATGCATAGCATCTTCACTGTACACTTCGAAACATCGCAAGCAGCTTTGGCAGCTTTATTCCCTCGATTGAACGCAAACAGGAGCTGTTGAAAATGCTCACTTTCGCCTACTTGACATTCCATTTTGAAGGCTTATAATCAAATAAAATAATATATGTAACGTAAAAGCAAACACGATATCTTGTAGAGCAGAAAATTTTCTTTCGAATGATCTATAGCCTTTACCATTTTGTTTTACTTTTGGTGCTCATTTTTAAATTTGGAAAAAAACAGACACAACTTATGTTAACACCTAATAAATACATAAGCACATACATTAAAACATAATCGAACAAGAGGACATTGACTTATTGAAAATTGTATTTATTGCATCAAGTACGGAGAAATATATTTACTTAGTTACATTTTGGATTAAAACAGAAACTTATGAAAAACCACCGATTAAATTTCTGATAGCCCAAAAGCTTCAAGCAACATGTTAAAAATAAAGCGACATGAAAAAAAAATTAATTTCATGATTATTTGTTTATTTTTTTTTTAGTAAATTTTTAAACAAATATTAGGTAGACCGAAAAGAAATCAAAAAATTTATTCAATTACAAATAAAAAGTTTATTTAAAAAAAAAACTTTCAATCTAATCTACAAAATAATGACTAATTGTTGACAGTATATGTCGGCATTAATTGTTTCGCCTGGTTTCAGTAGTGCAAAGTAAATAACTCCGGCGCTATCCCACCACACACAAAGAAGTACCTTTTTTACCGTTCGAGACGACGGTTTTGGAGTAGGAATAGCCGACTAACCTGACCTGGTGAAAGCCATTGATTTTTCGTGTATAATTATTGTATAGAACCCATTTTTCATCACAGGTAACAATTTGCAAAATGGGTTCAGGTTCATGCCTAGATAAGAGAGACGCACAGATAGTACGTCGCTGCTCTAGTGCAGTTAATGATACTTCATGAGGAACACAAATTCCTTGTCTGTAACTTTTCCCTATGCGATGGAGGTGGTCCTGTATAGTTGACTATGGGCAGCTATCATAAGCTTGCTTGATAATTCTGAAATGGATTGTCGAGGATCAGACTCCACTAAAGACGTCAGAACATCATCATCTTTTTATAAAGGTCTTCCCGTTTTAGTAGCATCTTTAAGGTTCCTGTCACCATTTTTTAATTTTTTATCCACCTATGACACTTATCAAGTGTCAATACATCTCCATACGTTTTAGTTAATTTTCTGCGTCGCTTCTTTCGCTTTCATTTTTTGATCAAACAAAAATATCATATTATGACGGAAATGTTCTTCGTCAAATGTTTGTCTCGACATTGTTTATTTAAATAATGGTAAAAAAAAATAACATGAAAACAACAAATTTACAACAGTCTTAATTCACTAGCAACAAAAAGTTTGTGTTCACTGCACTGCACTGCACTGTGTCTCAACATAAACTGACTGTAAAATAGGGTGTCAAAATATTTTGATTTCTTTTCGGTCCCCCTAATATCACATTAAATTTAGAAAAATGATTAAAGGATTGGTCAATATTTTTATTTATAAGTCAGGTGATTAAAAGTGGATATATTATAGCTAAACAAAAGAAACAGGATATCTATACATCAGGAAATCATTTTTCAACAAGTGAACTGAGATATGACAGATACGGCAACAGAGATCACCCTATCATTCGCATTCCAGTAAGAGGCAACAGAGATCACCCTATCATTTGCATTCCAATAAGAGGCAACAGAGATCACCCTATCATTCGCATTCCAGTAAGAGGCAACAGAGATCACCCTATCATTCGCATTCCAATAAGAGGCAACAGAGATCACCCTATCATTCGCATTCCAATAAGAGGCAACAGAGATCACCCTATCATTTGCATCCATCAGGTGCTAATACAATACAGGCTGGTGAGGAACTATTGGAAACTATCTTCTACAAAGAAAGATTGAGAATCTGAACATGAAACGGAATAGTAGGAACTCGGAAAATGAGTAACGACTCTGCATAGCCTGCACAAGATATTGTTTCTAAAGTGACAACAAACAAAATTACCCATAAACTGTTGCTTAGTGGTGAAATCATAAAAAAATCAGAAAATAAATAGATCCGACGAGATATTGAAGCAAATAGCTTTCTCGATACTTCCTGGAAGATACAGACTGGAAGCATTCTAAATGTGGATGCACCGGAGAATGCTACCCTGGACGGATATGGTCAGCAACACAAGGGTTCTTCAAAGAGCCAAAGTTGATAGAGAGTTGCTGACTAATATGTTATTAAAATCCGAAAGGTGTCCTACTTGGGTCATGTACTTAGAGGAGCAAAGTACAAATTCCTGCACCTGATCATCCAAGGCAAAATAGAAGGCCGAAGAGGTGTTGGCAGGAGGCAAATCTCCTGACTCCGCAAAATACGTGATTGGACTGGTATAAGGAGCGTTGGGGATCTTTTTCGGGCTGCCGGGGACAAAGATGTCTAATCTCAGGTGATATTCAACGTTGGGGGGACCTGACATGACACTGTGTCTAATGACCCGAAATAGAACCAACACATCACTGATATTATAAAAAGAACCAATACACTTCTCTACATAATAAAGAAAGCTTTCGGTCGGAAGACACCACAAATGTTTTTGTTAGCCTACGGTAGACATTTGCTAGAACTTGGTTACCAAATATTTACGACCCTTATTTTATAAAAGACATTGAACTTCTTGAAAGAGTTTAAAGACAAAATACAAATATTCCGAGATGTCTACTCTCTAACTCAGGAAAGACTGTATTTATTGAAGTTGCCTACTCTGCAACAGATATGAAATTGTGGAGACTTGATTGTTATAAAGACCTTGGGCAGAAAGAATTGCTCGAAACTCTGCCAATAATTTTCTTTTAACCAAAACACACACTTGAAAGGACATCAGTTAAAACTTTCTAGAACAAAATTCCACAATAATCCAACGGAACATTGTTTTGCTAACCGAGTTGTGAAATCTCGAAAAATTCCACAATAATCCAACGGAACATTGTTTTGCTAACCGAGTTGTGAAATCTCGAAAAAAAAACTGTCCAATATTACAAATAATGAATACTGTGAACCGTCTTGACAAGTTCATACAAAGGTAGTCTTTTTTTCCCTTTGTTTATTCTTTATAAATATATGACAGATCAACATGCTATAGATTAACAGCATATACCAGGTCTGTAAATATGAAACCGAAATTTGCTCATAGATGACTCTAGTTGTCGATGTAGTGACTGTCAAACCGCGTCATTGGCGCATTTTTCTTGTGTTTACATTTGTCAAAGACTTTTAACTCGCAACAATACAAGTTTAATACAACCACATATGTTTTCATAAAGTTGAACATGTCTGTTTTTGTGCCTGAAAACTACGATTTGCGGACAACATTGATTTTCTGTTACTATTTGAAGAAAACTGCGTCAAAATCGCATCGAATGCTTGTCGAAGCTTACGGTGAGCAAGCTCTTGGTAAATTACAGTGCTTAGAGTGGTTTAAAAAATTCAAAAGTGGCGATTTTGACGTGAGAAACGAAGAATGTGGAAGACCACCGAGAAAGTTTGAAGGTGCCGAATTGCGAGCATTGTTGGATGAGGATGACGCTCAAACGCAACAACGAGAAGCTGTCTCCATACCTTTGAAAGCCATAGGAAAGATCCAGAAGGTGGGAAAATGGGTTCCACATGAACTGAATGACAACCGAAAAACACAGCAAGAATACCGAAAAACCACTTGCGAAATGCTGCTTCCCAGGTACAAAAGAAAATCATTTCTCCATCGAATTGTGACTGGCGATGAAAAATGGATATATTTCGAAAATCCTAAGCGTAAAAGATCATGGGTAACACCAAGCAAACCAGCGACATCGACTGCAAGGCCAAATCGCTACGGACGGAAGACAATGCTCTGTGTTTGGTGGGATCAGAAGGGTGTTATCTATTATGACCTGCTAAAACCTGGCGAAACCGTTAATACTGAACACTACCGACAAATGATGGATTTGAACCAAGCATTGCGTGAAAAACGACCAGAATATCAAAAGAGGCAATAAAAAATTATTTCGTTTCATAATAATGCACCATCACACACAGCAAAACCGGTCAAGGAAACGATTGAGGCGTTTAGTTGGCAAATACTTTCGCATGCGATTCACTCACCAGACTTGGCTCCATCCGATTACTACTTATTTGCATCGATGGGACACTCACTTGCTGAGCAGCGCTTCACTTCTTACGAAAATGTACGAAAATGGCTCGATGATTGGTTTGCCTCAAAAGAGCAACAGTTTTTTTGGCGTGGCATCCACAAATTGCCAGAGAGATGGGAAAAATGTGTAGCTAGCGATGGGCAATACTTTGAATAAAATATTTTTTACCATTTTCATACAATAAATGTGTATTTTCTATAAAAAAAATCCGGTTTCATATTCACAGACCTGATATGCTGTCTAATAATAATAATTTGAAATAGTCACTCGGTCTAAAGATGTAACAATGTGGGGCTGATGGCACATTCATATCTAAAGATATCCTGTATATTTTGTTATATAAAGATATCCTGTATATTTTGTTATATAAAGATATCCTGTATATTTTGTTATATAAAGATATCCTGTATATTTTGTTATATAAAGAAGAACTGAAATAAAAAATGTCACATGAGCACAAATAATAATTACCTCGGCGAGACTCGAGCATTTTCATGCGAGGCCTGCGCCTTGTAGCCGAACTTCTGCACCTTGCGGGACAGGCGCGCTACCCACAGACGCTGCTCTTCGGGGGTGGCCGCCAGCACGAGCAGTTCTCGCGCAAACGTCGGGTCATAGTGCAGCTTGCATGGTGCAATCATGTCCTCACTCCTCCGCGGTTCGTAATGTTCATAGTGCACTTTTATGTGGCACCCTGTGAGCAATCACATTTCAATTAAATGATGAAAATTTTAATTTTAAACAATATTACCGATGAAGGTCATCCATTTACCATTGACTTCTTACTGATGAAGGTGAGTAGGTCATCCATTTACCATTGGCACTGTTCTTACTTAGATGCCTTGTTCATTAAGAATTTAGGTAACTACTATGAAAAGTATATCCTTTTCTGATGCATTTCTCAAGAATTTAAAAGAACTACGGATGTATTCATCATCCTTTTCTTAAGCCCATTCTCCCCGGGAGACTCGGTTTCTCGTATCAAATGTTAAAGGTCAACTCTGCTTAACATGTTGACATGTGCTGAAGACACACCTCACGTGTTCATACAAATATACACCCAGTACGAACGACACCCCAGACACATTCTGTTGACAATATGTTTGTGTTTTTACACAATTTCACAGCATGGCATTTATTTGCAGAAAATTTCATTTGCATTGCATGTGTTATCTTTATGACATCCATGGTCTAATTGGTAAGATGTTTGACTTCTACCTGGGGGTTTCGGTTTAATTCCTAATAGTACCCAAAAATATAGAGAAAAAAAGGCCCTGGTCTGGACAGAGTCCGTCAGGTATAGATTGTTCAGCCAGAAGAGTCATTTTGCAATAGTGTGAGTAACAGTGAGTTTACAAAAACTTGTCACTTTATTTTTTTAATGAAGTGAAAAAGCAAAAAAATAAAAATGTTATATTTGATATTCAAACATTGAAGTGAACACGCACGGTTCATAAATTAAAAATGCTGTCAGCTTAAATTGTAATAATCATAAAAATAAAATGAAAGTAAGTTTATTTAACATATTAATTGTTTAGGCATGGCAGATTCTAGGAAACATTAAATAACAATAATGAAAATTTTCAAGATTAAAAATAAATATAAGTACAAGTATTATAAAGTACAATAAAAATGTTGGTCAGCTTTAATTAGATTGCACATAAAAATAAAATGAATGTAAGATTATTTAACATATTAATGTATCATAATTACAATGCCAAATAATACAGTTTTAAAATAATAGTGGATGGAGTGATACTAAATTCTAGGAAACTTTAAGTTATAACAAAGTACATTCTAAGCTTTCGAAACATTTTGAATTATACATTACATTAGACAAAATCGCACTCCTAATTTCAACACGGTAGTATTTTTCTAATCACCGAGTATTTTAACAACAATACAAACGTGCGCTCTGCGCGAACCAATTGTGTGGCATTCTAAAACCAATACCACTACATGAGTTGTGTAGTACAGAGTGTTACTCACACTATTGCAAAATGACTCTTTTGGCTGAACGAGCTATAACAATACTCTGACGTGCTGAGTATGTGTGCGAGTGCTGTGTCTTCATGTGCAGTAGTGTTGCCAATAGGTGCAATGACGAACCATGAATTCTGTGCTTATTCTAGTAATTCTAAACTCGAAGGCTTGATTACTGAAGCAGAAGACAATATTGTCTCTTCAAAATTTTTGGTTATTCTGTCTTTTTTCACACATAAGAATTTTAATACTCTTCCAACTTGGAAGAAAATGGAACATGGCAAAAACTAAATTAATACAGTATACAATGTAACACATCGATCAATAAGCCCCGGGACTAGCTTCTAAAACAACATTTGTTTGCCAAAATTCTTCTTTATTCATCAACATAGTCTCCTTCAAGAGCGATACATTCATTCCAACGCTTTCCTAAGTAGAACGATTTATCTTTGGTTTCAAAATAGGCGTTAGTTTTGGCAATCACTTCTTCATTGGAGCCAAATCTCTTTCCCTGGAGCATCTTTTTAAGGTCTGCGAACAGCCAATAGTCGCTGGGGGCCATATCTGGAGAATACGGTGGGTGCGGAAGCAATTCGAAGTTCAACTCGTGCAATTTGCCCATTGTTACCATCGACTTGTGACACGCTGCATTGTCCTGATGAAAGAGAACTTTTTTCTTCTTCATATGGGGCCGTTTTTTTGCAATTTCTGCCTTCAAACGCTACAATAACGCTATGTAATATTCGCTATTGATGGTTTTTCCCTTTTCAAGGTGATCGATGAATATTATACCATGCGCATCCCAAAATATGGAAGCCATAACCTTCCCGGTCGACTGTTGAGTTTTTGATCGCTTCGGACGACTTTCACCGGCTGCTCTCCACTCAGCTGACTGCCGATTTGATTCTGGAGTATAGTGGTAGATCCAAGTTTAATCCATTGTCACATACTGACACAAAAACTCCTGTTTATTTCGCGTAAACAGTGCCAAACAGCGCTCTGAATCATCGATGCGTTGTTGTTTCTGTTCCATTGTGAGCAAACGCGGCACCCATTTCGAAAAAAGCTTTTTCATGACCAAATGTTCATGCAAAATAGTGTAAACACTACCAAATGATATCTTCAGGATGTCAGCTATCTCACGCAACTTTACTTGGCGATTTTCCATCACAATTTTGAGGGTTTTTTTAATGTTTTCTGGTGTAACAGCCTCATTTGGATGACCAGTGTTCAGCATCATTTGTGTCTGTATGACAGCGTTTGAAATCAGCATACCACCGACAAATGGTTGTTTTCGACGGAGCAGAGCCCGGATAATACTTTTCAAACCATCGCTGAGTTTGAACGGTATTTTTTCCCATTAAAAAGCAATGTTTTATCAACACATGAAATTCGGTTTTTTCAATTGTTTTGAAAATAGCAAAAGTAGCGTCACTAAAACCACTGTAACACAATGTTGAAATGTCATGAAAGTTTGACACGTAACTTCTAAAAGTTGGTACTAACTGAGAATGGTATGGATTTGTTATTCGAGGCGCCATGTGTTGGTTAGTCCCGGGACTTATTGATCGATGTGTTAATATGCATGTTCAAAATGAAAAATTTAATTCAACTTACTCTTGCACTCCAATGCAGAGGGTGGCCTGAACATATGCCAAAGGGGTTTGGGGCAGACCTCACAAGTGGTGGGCATGTGGTATGTAATAGGCAAGAAGTCATGGCCCTTGTGGCGCAGTGTAGAGGATGCGGACCCATCCTCGTCAGGCAGGGGTGTCTGGGGTGCCTCGGAGCCGGCCGTTGCGCCTTCTCCTCCTCTCCGTGCCTCTCCCTCGCCCCCATACAGCAGCTGGAATATCCTGGGAATCTCCTTGGCATCCGCACGGATCACGTCACCTTGCGTCACTGAGCGTACGTGAAATACTTTGCTGTAAATAAAAAAAAATGTCACCAATTAAATATATGGTGTCTTTATAAATTTAAGTAACAATAAACCATATTTACAATTTTAAGTAATAAAAGAAAAAAAATTATATCATAAAGTTAGTCAATTTACAATGTTGCACTGTGGTGATATACCAGATAGCGACTAATTTACCGTCACATTTAGTGTTATAAGATCTAAAGCAGTCATTATGTGGTCATATACCAGATAGTGACTAATTTACCATCACATTAAGTGTTATAAAATCTAAAATAGTCATTGTGGTCATACGAGGCATATCCAGAAAGTAAGTGTACTGAATTTTCGTAGGTTACAATTTTTTTTATTTAAACAAAAAAATTACGTGGTTACCGTAGTACATATGTAAGCTATTTTTCGACATAGTCACCATTCCTCTCGATGCAGGTGGTGAAGCGGGGTATCAACTTTTTGATGCCTTCCTCGAAGTAGTTTCCCGCCAACTCCTCAGTCCACTTCTGGACCTCCTCCTTGGTTGAAAACCTTTTTCCACCCATGTGCAGGTTCAGGGAGGTAAAGAGATATAATCTGAAGGTGCTAGGTCAGGGGAATGCGCGGGATGGTTCAGGACATCCCATTTAAACGAGGCGAGCAGTTCTTTCGCGGCGTTGGCCGTGTGTGGTCTGGCATTGTCGTGCAGCAGGCAGACTCCCTTTGTCAGCATGCATCTCCTCTTGTTCTGAATCGCCCTCTGCAATTTTTTTAGGGTCTCACTGTATCTTGCAGAGTTGATGGTCTCCCCTTGAGGCATATATTCAATTAAAATTATGCCTTGACAGTCCCAAAACACGGATGCCATGATTTTCTTGACTGAAATTGTGGTTTTGAACTTTTTGGCGGAAGGTGAAGAGGTGTGACGCCACTGTTGAGACTACCTTTTGGTTTCAGGCGTGTAGTGTGCAACCCAAGTTTCATCTCCAGTAACGATGGAGCGGAGAAATTCATCTCCATGGAGTTTGCAGCGCCTCAAAAACTCTTGCCCGGCATTATTTATTTCGCACTTGGCGGGAGATTGGATTGACATTTTTCACGAAACGTGTTGTCGCGTCGACACTTCTCAACGTACTGACCTCGAACCGGTCTCGTTGCGGAGGGGAAGGGTCAGGCTACACGGAAGTGTAGCCAACATGTTGAAAATAAAATCCACCCGGTCGTGAGAGCCTGAGTACACTTACTTTCAGGATACGCTAGTATACCAGATAACGACTAATTTACCGTCACATTTAGTGTTATAAGATCTAAAGCAGTCATTATGTGGTCATATACCAGATAGTGACTAATTTACCGTCACATTAAGTGTTATAAAATCTAAAATAGTCATTGTGGTCATATACCAGATAGCGACTAATTTACCGTCACATTTAGTGTTATAAGATCTAAAGCAGTCATTATGTGGTCATATACCAGATAGTGACTAATTTACCATCACATTAAGTGTTATAAGATCTAAAATAGTCACTGTGGTCATATACCAGATAGCGACTAATTTACCGTTAAGAACTCGGACAATAATTTTGTTTTCGGTATATTGGAGAAAAATTTGATAGACCGAATTTCTGCTTGCGGTTATCTGTTGAAATTGATCTTTTTTTAAAACGGATGGTTACAGGTGATAAAGAATGGATTGCGTATAATAATTTTAAGCGTAAGAGATCATGGTCTAAGCTCGGAGATGCCCATTCAACCAGCGCCAAAGCCAGTTTACATCCAAAGGTTATGATATGCATTCGGTGGGACTGGAAGGGAATAGTTTATTATGAGCCCTATCTGAAAACTAGATCACTAATTCGGAGAAATACTGTTCACAAACCAGTTCGACCAGAAGCGACCTGAATTAGCCAACAGAAAGGGTATTGTGTTCCATCGAGACAATGCTAGACCACACGTGTCTTTGGCCACCCGACACAAACTTTTACAATTCAACTGGGATGTTTTGGTCCACGTATCGTGATCGCCGTACTCTCCCGACTTTGCGCCTTCCGACTATCATTTATTTAGATCGCTTGAACAGCTTAGATCAGTGTTTCCCAACGTGGGGCCCACGCCCCACAGGGGGGCAATTCAAAAATTGACTCGTTCAGAGTTTAGTCATATTTTGATCGCTTTGTCGCGTCACCGTTACGTAGGGGGGGTATAAGAATTTTAGAAAGGCTTAGGTGGGGCATAGCACAAAAAACGTTGGGAAACACTGGCTTAAATGGTAAAAACTTTTCTACCTTTTTTTTGTCTGGAGAGTTTATTGCCATGTGGCAATCTCTTCCAACCAACCAGAAAGATGTTTTAATGGGCCCCAAGTGAAAACCAGACTGGAATTCCATTTTAAAAAATGTGGATTCCAGCGGGGATCGAACCCGCAACCTCCGGATCGTCAGACAAACATCTTACCACCAGGCCACGGAGGTCGTCCTTCGAAGACTTGAAAAACAACCTGGATCAGTTCTTTAGCCAAAAATCTCAAAGCTTCAATGAGCACGAGATTATGCACCTACCAGAGAAATGGAAAAAGGTCATCCAACAGAACGGACATACTATATTGATTAAATGTAATTTTAAGTAAATAAAATTTTTCTTAAATTTTTGTAAAAAGAGTGGAATGAATTTTTGCATCAACCTAATAAGATAATGTTACAAAAAAGTATTCTTTAATAAAGGTGTGAAAACATATGAGATTTTAAGGGGTACTGTAAGAACACATTGAGATTTTAAGGAGTGCGAGCAGCTGAAAAGGTTAACTCAAGTCAAGTTTTAAAGTAAATATACGAGGGTCATCTAGAAAGAAAGGTTACAACATTTATGTAGGACCGAAAAATGCTTGTACTATATTTAATTGAAATTCACAAGATACTTCACAAATATATTAAACTATTTTTCAACGTAATCGCCGTCGAGGTCGAGACATTTCTGTAGTCGGGGCACCAGCTTTTGTATGCCAGTGTCATAGACCTCCGCCGCCAGCTCTTTCAGACACTTCTTCACAGATTCCTCGACCTCCTGATCGTTAGAAAATTGTCGGGGTGTAGTGACACACCCAAGTCTCATCCCCCGTCACGATCAAGTTCAGAAAAGCTTCTCCCTCCTGTGCAAAATGATCCAAAAATGAATGCGCGGCGGTCACACGATTTTGACAGTGCTCCGGTGTGTGCATTCTGGACACCCATCTCGCATACAACTTCTTGTAACCAAGTTTTTCCGACACAATATCACCGAGGAGACTTCGAGAAATGTCAGGAAATTCTTCGTGAAGGTTGTCGCACGTCACACAGCGGTCATTTCGCACTTGTTCTTCAATTTTTTGCACAAGTTCGTAAGAAATCACTGCCTTGCCTCGTCGTGAGTATCAGTACGGCCTTCTCTGAACAACCTAACCCCCTTCGTGACATGTTGTCGACTCATCACATCACTACCATAAACTTCCACGAGCTTCGGATGGATATTCGCGGCGGTATTGTTCTGCAAAGTCAAAAAACGGATAATCGCTCGGATCTCGCACAAACGGGAGGTGGCGGGAGCGCGCGTTTACCTCGGAAGAATTTACTGTGACTGAAAAAAATGACCGACAAACACGCGGAACCAAACAAACTGACCGTTAGGATCCCCCCTACACGCCAAGTGCGCCAACTTCGAAACAAAAAATTTCCCCCAGCCTCAGGAGCCCATGTAACCTTAGTTTCTAGATGACCCTCGTATATCCGTATATTTGTATGGATGGTAAATGAATAAATAAAAATAACTCACTTGAGATCTAAAACGAGAACGGGATCAGTGTTGACTTTTTCACTCTCGGAATTGTAGAAGATGATCTTCTTGGAGCTGACAACTACATACTGCTTCCTCCAGCCGTGGCGCTTGATGTTCTGTTTGAAGGGCACGGACAGCCAGCCCTCTAAGGTGGCTTCCCCGCCTCCGCCACCTCCTGAATTCTCCTCTGCTTCCGCATCGGCCGACGACTGCGAGGCAGTTTCACTGCTAAGAGCTACGATCTTCTCTTTCAGTTGTTCAATTTCAGCGTCTTTGCCATCCATCTGTTTTGAAAAAATATAAACATGTTTAATGATACATACTTAACATAATTAGCAACATGCATTTTCTGTTACCATTTGAAGAAAACTGCTGCAGAATCGCATCGAATGCTTGTCGAAGCTTACGGTGAGCATGCTCTTGGTAAATCACAGTGCTTTGAGCGGTTGGAAAAGTTTAAAAGTGGCGATTTTGATGTGAGAAACGAAGAACGTCGAAGACCACCGAGAAAGTTTGAAGACGCCGAATTGCAAGCATTGTTGGATGATACTTTGAATAAAATATTTTTTACCGTTTTCATAAAATAAATGTGTATTTTGTATAAAAAAAATTCCAGTTTCATATTTACAGACCTGATAAACCTCGACATTCTGATATAACATTAGACTTCTCTGCAGGTAGTCATTAGACCTCTGGTAAACGAGGCGCCTCCATGCTAGTGACCCATCCCTCAGATTAGACATATAGGAGTCGATGCCCATGCTGCATTGGTTAAATGTTTCAAAAGAGCCGATATGGTACAGAAACAAGTTTACAATTGGAGCATGTGGTCACCACACAGAGTAAGACTGGCATCTTATCAAGAGATGGAGTAACGTATCAATTAACAATTCCCGAGACTAACTAACAGATGGCGCCTCTAATAACAAATCCTTAACATTCTCAGTTAGTACCAGCCTTTAGAAGTTACGTGTCAAACTTTCATTACATTCCGACATTGTGTCATTGAGTTACAGTGGTTTTAGTGATGCTACTTATGCTATTTTCAAAACAATGGAAAAAACCGAATTTCGTGTGTTGATAAAACATTGTTTTTTAATAGGAAAAGATACCGTTCAAACTCAGCGATGGCTTGAAAAGTGTTATCCGGGCTCTGCTCCGTCGAAAACAACCATTTGTCGGTGGATGCTGACTTCAAACGCGGTCGTACAGACACAAATGATGCTGAACGCTCTGGTCGTCTAAATGAAGCTGTTACACCAGAAAACATAAAAAAACCCTCAAAATCGTGATGGAAAATCGCAAAGTAAAGTTGCGTGAGATAGCTGACATCCTGAAGATATCATTTGGTAGTGTTTACACTATTTTGCATGAACATTTGGTCATGAAAAAGCTTTTTTAGAAATGGGTGCCGCGTTTGCTCACAATGGAACAGAAACAACGCATCGATGATTCAGAGCGCTGTTTGGCACTGTTTATGCGAAATAAACAGGAGGTTTTGCGTCGGTATGTGACAATGGATGAAACTTGGATCCACAACTATACTCCGGAATCAAATCGGCAGTCAGCTGAGTGGAGAGCAGCCGGTGAAAGTCGTCCGAATCGACCAATAACTCAAGTCGGCCGGGAAGGTTATGGCCTCCGTATTTTGGCACGGTATAATATTCATCGATCACCTTGAAAGGGAAAAACTATCAAGAGCAAATATTACATAGCGTTATTGGAGCGTTTGAAGGCTAAAAAACGGCCCCATATGAAGAAGAAAAAAGTTCTCTTTCATCAGGACAATGCACCGTGTCACAAGTCGATGGTAACGATGGCCAAATTGTATGAGTTGAACTTCGAATTGCTTACGCACCCACCGTATTCTCCAGATTTGGCCCCCAGCGACTATTGGCTGTTCGCAGACCTTAAAAAGATGCTCCAGGGAAAGTGATTTGGCTCCAATGAAGTGATTGTCAAAATTAACGCCTATTTTGAAACCAAAGATAAATCGTTCTACACGGCTGGCATAGAAAAGTTAAGAAAGCGTTGGAATGAATGTATCGCTCTTGAAGGAGACTATGTTGATGAATAAAGAGGAATTTTGGCAAACAAATGTTGTTTTAGTAGTTGATCGATGTGTTATGCTGATAAAATTATAGTGAAACAATTTACCTCCATCATAAGCTTCTGTCGGCTCTGCGACTCCTCCATGAGCTGTTGCTGAGTGTCCTGCAGCTCTCTGTGATGCTTGATCACAAGCTGGTCGTACTTCTCCTTCTCACGTGTCAGCTCCTGTTGCAGCTTCCTGTTATCCTTGTCCTTGCGCGCAGACACCTTACTCTTTGTCTTGCCAACAGCATGGATATCTTTTCTGGAAGTTTTCAAATTCCAAACATTCAAAACATATTCATTAATGTAATAAATGTGTTATTGATTTGGTATTTATATTGAAGAACTCCATTTTTAACATGTTCACAGCGTATAAAATACTTAATGTCATACAGAGATGCTGGAAATTTGCGAATTTTCGAAACCCCATAACTTTGTTAAAAATCAGTTTTGGCAATCAAGTTTGGCGCTTGGGTTCCACATGTTGTGAGTGAAAACAACAAAAATCAACGTTCGACAATTTCTGCTGGTTTGCTCGCGCGTCATCGAGCTACGCATGGCCACAAGCAATGGTTCCTTTACTGCAGCATTACTGGTGATAAAAAATGGTGATGAAAAATGTTTGAAGGAGATCTTCATGAATAATATGGTTTAAGCGGTCTTCATCGAAGTCCACTGGTCGTCCGGAACGCTCCGTGTCTTTCAGGTCGAAATTACCGTCTTTGAAACGCAAAAACTATCAACGAGCTATCGTTTCATTCAAAGCCTCTTCATTGTACACTTCGCAAATATCGCGAGCAGCTTTGGAAGTTTGAACGCAAACAGAAGGAGGTGTCGAAAATGCTCACTTTCATCTACTTGACATTCCATTTTGAAGGCTTGTAATCAAATAAAATAATATATGTAACATAAAAGCAAACAATATCTTGTAGAGCAGATAATTTTCTTTCGAATGACGTATAACCTTTACCATTTTGTTTTACTTTTGGTGCTCATTTTTAAATTGGAAAAAAACGGACACAACTTATGTTAACACCTAATAAAATGACAACTTTGGTTAAGATACTATTCAAGTAATTAAGTTTTATGAGGGTTGATTGAAAATATCCAACATGTCAGGATGATCAACTTCTGTTAAGTTTTTATGCTAGTTACAATCCAAAGGTAGTAATTTTTTTTTTTCTATATAACCTTTGTAAGCAATGTAACAGGTGTAGTTTGACAATGCTTTAGTAAAGCAAAACAAGCCTGTCACTTTAATTTAAGTTTGTATAGAAGTGTTAATGAATGAATGCGAACATGAGGCTGATGTGTTGAATAAGATAAAGAGGAACACTCTAGGATGGTTTGGACATGTAGGATGAATGAATAAATGAAGGAAGACTAACAAAACAAAATATTTAGCGCAAATGTGGGTGGACAGTGTGGTAGAGGAAGACCAAAGAAAGTATTGTCGGATCTAGTGAATGACATTTTTAAAGGAAATGTAAAAAGAAAGAAATCATATGAGCTGTATGAGAAGGTGTATGGATGTAGAAGAGGCAAAACATATGTGTTGAGATAGGAGTCAGGCGAATTTGACAGCATGATGGTATGTATAATATTTGAGCAAGTCTTCACGATAATACTAGGCGTATCCAGAAAGTAAGTGTACTGAGGCTCTCACGACCGGGTGGATTTTATTTTCGACATGTTGGCTACACTTCCGTGTAGCCTGACCCTTCCCCTCCGCAACGAGACCGGTTCGAGGTAAGTACGTTGAGAAGTGTCGACGCGACAACACGTTTCGTGAAAAATATCAATCCAATATCCTGCCAAGTGCGAAATAAATAATGCCGGGCAAGAGTTTTTGAGGCGCTGCAAACTCCATGGAGATGAATTTCTCCGCTCCATCGTTACTGGAGATGAAACTTGGGTTGCACACTACACCCCTGAAACCAAAAGGCAGTCTCAACAGTGGCGGCACACCTCTTCACCCTCCGCCAAAAAGTTCAAAACCACAATTTCAGCCAAGAAAATCATGGCATCCGTGTTTTGGGACTGTCAAGGCATAATTTTAATTGAATATATGCCTCAAGGGGAGACCATCAACTCTGCAAGATACTGTGAGACCCTAAAAAAATTGCGGAGGGCGATTCAGAACAAGAGAGGCATGCTGACAAAGGGAGTCTGCCTGCTGCACGACAATGCCAGACTACACAGGGCCAACGCCACGAAGGAACTGCTCGCCTCGTTTAAATGGGATGTCCTGAACCATCCCGCGCATTCCCCTGACCTAGTACCTTCAGATTACTATCTCTTTACCTCCCTGAAGCTACACATGGGTGAAAAAAGGTTTTCAACCGACGAGGAGGTAAAGGAGGTGGAGAAGTGGACGGAGGGCTTGGCGGGAAACTACTTCGAGGAAGGCATCAAAAAGTTGATACCCCGCTTCACCACCTGCATTGAGAGGAATGGCGACTATGTCGAAAAATAGCTTACATATGCACTACGGTAACCACGTAATTTTTTTGTTTAAATAAAAAAAATTGTAACCTACAAAAATTCAGTACACTTACTTTCTGGATATGCCTCGTATAAAATTAAAAGACCGTCATGTTTTCCACGTCACTTGAAACCATTAAAATATTGGGTGTTAACATAAGTTGTGTCCGTTTTTTTCCAATTTAAAAATGAGCACCAAAAGTAAAACAAAATGGTAAATGTTATATACGTCATTCGAAAAAAAAATTCTGCTCTACAAGATATTTTGTTTACTTTTACGTTACATATATTATTTTATTTGAGTACAAGCCTTCAAAATGGAATGGTAAGCAGACGAAAGTGAGCATTTTCGACACCTCCTTCTGTTCGCTTTCAATCGAGGGAATAAAGCTGTCAAAGCTGCTTGCGACATTTGCGAAGTGTACGGTGAAGATGCTATGAATGAAAGGACAGCTCGTCGATGGTTTTTGCGTTTCAAAGACGGTATTTTCGACCTGAAAGACACGGAGCATTCCGGACGACCAGTGGACTTCGACGAAGACCGCTTAAACCATATTATTCATGATTTACATTAATTACGGAGTTCTACAAAGTGACGCTGGAGTTATTTAAACAACAAATCTTCACCTCCTCGAATCAATCGACGACATCAAACAAAAATGGAATATAGAGACTCACCTATTCATTATCTCAGCTAATTTATTAACAGCCTGTTGCTTGAGCATAGATTCAGATTGCAGTTTCTTATTTAATTTCTCCACGTCCTCTTGGGTGAGATTCATGCTTGCCAATTTCTCTTGTAACATGACTATTGTTCTACGTTGCTCATCCAAATCCTTAAAAAAAATATGACCAAGTTGTAATGAAAACTGTTTATATAACAAATACAGTGGAACCTCTCATAACGAGCACCTCTCATAACGAGTAATTCGCATAACGAGCTAAACAGATTGTGAAAAAAATGCTCCCTTAACGAGCGACATTTCGCATAACGAGTGACGCAGAAAGGGGAAGTCCCAACTTCCCGTCACTCACTTGTGAGCCGGGACTTCCGCGCCAGTGCGTCAGTCTCTGGTTAGCACTCGTTCTGCTAGCACGTTAGTGTCACATGTGATCACACATTTTTCCAAACTTGTGTTCAGACATTATTTGTATTTTTTTTTGTGCAAAGTTTAATAACCCTTGCAAAAATATCCCTGAAGAAAAAGCCACAAGAAGACAGCCATAAGAGAATAAAAGTAACTGTAGAAATGAAACGTAAAATCATTGAAAAGCGAGAACGAGGTGTGAGCGTGGCTGATCTAGCGCGCACATACAATCTGTCTACATCAACGATTTGCTCTATCCTCAAGAACAAGGACAAAATCAAGAAAATAGATGCTTCAAAGGGAGTGTCAAGAATGTCTACGAAACGGTTACCTATTCTTGATGATGTTGAAAGGTTGCTTCTCATATGGATAAACGAAAAGTAATTGCAAGGCGATACTATTAACGAAAACATCATTTGTGAGAAGGCGAAAGTTATTTTCGCCGACCTCGTTAAGAAGACGCCAGGATCATCAACTGCCGAAAAAGAAGTACAATTTAAGGGAAGTCATGGATGATTCGAGAAATTTAAGAGAAGAACCGGCATCCACAGCGTTGTGAGGCACGGTGAAGCAGCAAGCTCTGACACAAAGGCAGCAGAGAACTTCATCAGCGACTATAAGAAGCTCGTAGATTCTGAGGGTTACCGGATTTTACTTCTAGTAAAAAAGAATTAATTATTTGTCATAAATTCATAAATAAAAAACTAGTTATTTCGATTTTTTTATTGTTTTTTGCAAATCGAAATCGCATTCCGGGTTGTTACGCTCCTTAACAATTTATAAGTATGTAATTTTATTTGAATAAACGTTATAAATAAAAAAAATTGAGTATTTTTTTCGGCATGGAACGCATTATCCTATTTTACATTGATTTATATGGGAAAAATTGTTTGGCATAACGAGTGTTTCACATAACGAGTAAGATTCTGGAACAAATTATTCTCGTTATGAGAGGTTCCACTGTAATGATTTACTGATTAACAGCTCCCCTGCAGCCTTTTCTAATAGGGTCCACATTACTGTAAGGCCTCGGCCACATAGGAAGGAGCCTCGCTTGATGCTTAGAGCTATGTTGCGAGTTAGGCTACATATCTTAGCGAACCAATGTACCGCATACTATCTCAGTGGCCAGACTGCACGCTTCGCGCCACGTTGCATGATGATTAGTCATTTATTTATTTATTTTTTCAAAACAGGCTTAGCCCAATTACTTTGAAAATACAAAACATTAAAAAAGAAGAAAAATTACATAGAGGAAAAAAATAATAAGTTAAAAAATTATATATATAAAATAAAAAATAATGCATATGCATACAAACGAATATATACACACAAACATATTACACACATATATTCACAGTCATTTAGGTATGTTGATGAGTGCCTTCTAACGCGCTCAATCTAAGAAGAAAATTTACTTTAGCTTTTGGTAATGTGATATGAAATATGTCAATATCCGAAGCAGTCCCGTTCAGAAGAGTTAAGGCCCTTCCAACAGGCATAGCGGCTGGAAGACCCGTTCTTGCGTATGTTATTGAGAACAGTTCTTGCCGGCGCAGTCTAGTGTAATTGTTAGGAACATTTAACGTAGTAATGCTTTGTAGTAATCCTAGCGAACAGACGTGTTGGTTAATTTACAAGATAGTGGAAGTTTTAATGACAGCTGTGTATAAAAGGGAACCGTTGTGGAACCCATCGAGCAAATTATACAAAAATTTCCCTGTAATAAAATCACTTTGGAATGAAGTTGCACAGAAAGTAAATAAAGATAAGGTAAGTTATAATGAAATTGGTTAGTTTTGAGAGTGACATAGTGTGTTGACTCAACCGCTTCTGACTGTCAAATGAATTTGTGTGGCCAGGCATGAAGTCACCTAGTATATAGTATGAGTCACGTAAAATCTAGCTTAGCACCTAATGAAGTATTTCGGTGTGGCCTCGGCCTAAGAAAAGTTATTAAATCTCTTACCAATGGTATCCTGTGTTATATGATTAAGTATTTGAGTAGATTTATAACACACTTCCCAGAACCTAATTATTTTAAATACAGAAAAATAGTTGTCAGACACACCACAAACAGTTTATCAATTTTAATCTTTTTAATTGAAATTGGGAGTGTTATAATTACTCTATATGATAACATCAAGATAATAAAATATCATTCTTTGTATATATGGCACCAATAGAAAGTTTTAAATTGCACCCATCAAAATAATGTTAACCCTTTCCGTTTCAGGTGATAATTTTGAATGATAATTAATCTCACGACACACAACAAACCCCTAGTGAACATCTTGTTTTCTTCTTCACAAATGCATCTACAATGTCATTGAAATCCATATTTACTGTAATGTCTGATTTTATTGAGAATATGGCTATAGTTCGGAAATTCTAGAATGAGTCCTGTGACAGCTCACAAATTTGCCCCAATACAACCTTGTAACGATGTTCAGTAATTTTAATTATTTTATCAACTTTAATATAAGCCTCAATTCTAATAAATAGCAAGTTATTAAGGTAAATACATTACATAAGGTTGTATTGGGGCAAATTTGTGAGCTGTCACAGGACTCATCCTAGAATTTCCGAACTATAGTGTTTTTATTGAGAATATGGTTAGTCTATTTTGTTTTAGCGCCAATCTTAAGTATCTTTTTAAACATTTCAATAGTGAAAGACTTTGTTCCACGGAAGTTTGTCAATAAACAGGTACTAATTTTTTGTTAATTATTTATTAGTTTGCCAAGCATTGAATAATCGTAGTTCTCATTAGATTTTAAATATGAACTGAACCCATTCTTTCATTAGGCATTCATGTTAAGTGAACCCATTCTTTCATAAGGCATTCATGTTAAGTGAACCCATTCTTTCATAAGGCATTCATGTTAAGTGAACCCATTCTTTCAAAAGGCATTCATGTTAAGTGAACCCATTCTTTCATAAGACATTCATGTTAAGTGAACCCATTCTTTCATAAGACATTCATGTTAAGTGAACCCATTCTTTCATAAGGCATTCAGGCATTCATGTTAAGTGAACCCATTCTTTCATAAGGCATTCATGTTAAGTGAACCCATTCTTTTATTAGGCATTCATGTTAAGTGAACCCATTCTTTCATAAGGCATTCATGTTAAGTGAACCCATTCTTTCATAAGGCATTCATGTTAAGTGAACCCATTTTTTCATAAGACATTCATGTTAAGTGATCCCATTCTTTCATAAGGCATTCATGTTAAGTGAACCGATTCTTTCATAAGACATTCATCTAATCTAAAATGTTCTTGTACATATTTTAAAACCTACTTATGTATCTTTGGGTGTCCCTTTTGGCTCGGCGCCCTTACGCAAATGTCAAGGATAGCTTGTTAGCTAACACGGCTCTGCACGTAGGTACAAAATAAACTTCGGGTTAAAAAATTTACCTTTCTTTGCCGATCAAGATTGCTAACATTCTCCTGTTCCCTCTCCCGCATGACCTGTAATGTGCTCTCTTTTGTTGACAAATCGTTTCTTTGTTTAGTTATCGCGTCTTTGTGCTCTAATTCTTTCATTGTTTTCTCTTTTTCTAAGTCCGCTATAGTTTCTTCGGCAATTGATCTGAAAAAGAAAATATCGTTGAAATTTTAATTAGAATTATTTAAAAGTAGATAATAAATAATAAAATTAATGAAACGGTTTTTTTTAAATCATTTTCACATTTATTTTTGTGTGTTTCTAGATTTGATGGATTTCAAAGAAACATGAATTATAAAAGCATTAACATAATGAAAATTGATTTTATGTTATAGAGTATTGGTGCCCACTTCTCCCTGGCTCCATCCCAACTCACTGTCTGCGAAGACTGTTGGGGTCAGCTCTCCTCGTTCTCAGGTTGTACGCTCTTCTGTCCCGGACTACGTCCCCAAGGCCGTGCCTCTGCATCAGGTTATCTTTTTGCACCACCCACGAATTCTTTGGTCTTCCTCTGGTTGTTATTCGAGGAAGATCCATGGAGATTGCCTGGTTCATAATGTGATCGGGTGCTCTGCGTCCAACGTGCCCCCATACCATCTCAATCCATCCGCCACTTCTCCATCTTGCTGTTGGTGTCTGGTAACACCTAGGCTTCCACGAATGCGTGAGCTTTTTATTTTGTCTCTTAGGGACACACCAGCTGACCATCTTAGCATGCGCATTTCAGCAGTTTTTTTTTTAAAGATCTACTTTTCATACTTTTAAATGCAAACTTAACAATGATCTACTTAAAAGGGTGTATTCTACTCTAGAAATTTGAAAAAATCGTTTTTTTTTTACATATTCTTAAAGTTTAGACCTTTAAGAATATGTTCTCAAAAGGAAATTTTAAAATGCTCAATATTTACGAAGTTATAGCTATAAATGAGGCAGCAATTACGCCGCACCGGTATGACTCGGACAATAATCTCAACACTTTAAACGCGTTTTTATCGAAACAACTTTTTTCGACCTGGTCGACATAAAATCTCAAGTTCTATCCAACCGATTGCCTTCAAATTTGGTATAAAACTTTGATAAATGTCGTCCCTACCTTGGAAAATTCAAAACTATGTTTTTATAATTTAAAATTTTTTATTTAATTAAAAATAAAGGGTAAAAAAATTGCAATTTTTTCAGACAGTCGCCATTTTACGTTTTTTTTTTCTCTTTGGTACCAACTATAACGACATTATTTCTTGTCAAGAAACTGTATGATTTTTGTTTCGGGATTGTAAAAGGTTCCAATCATGTCGATCAACTCATGCCCTATTTTTTTACAAGGTATAACAGCAGATAACATCTTGAATTTTCAATTTTTTTTTCATAAATTTTTTTGTATTGGGTATTAACATAAGTTGTGTCCGTTTTTTTTCCAATTTAAAAATGAGCACCAAAAGTAAAACAAAATTGTAAAGGTTATACGTCATTCGAAAGATAATTTTCTACTCTACAAGATATCGTGTTTGCTTTTACGTTACATATATTATTTTATTTGATTACAAGCCTTCAAAATGGAATGTCAAGTAGACGAAAGTGAGCATTTTCGACACCTCCAGTGGACTTCGATGAGGACCGCTTAAACCATATTATTCATGAAGATCCCCTTCAAACCACCGTAGAATTGACTGAACAGATGAATTGCAGTCACATGACTGTATACCGCCATCCTAAATCAATGGGAAAAGTCCAGAAGTTCGGCGCTTGGGTTCCACATGTTTTGAGTGAAAACAACAAAAATTAACGTTCGATTCAATTTCTGCTGGTTTGCTCGCGCGTCGAGCTACGCATGGCCACAAGCAAAGGTTCCTTTACCGCATCATTGCTGGTGACGAAAAATGGTTTGAAAATGGTGATGAAAAATGTTTGAAGGGGATCTTCATGAATAATATGGTTTAAGCGGTCCTCATCGAAGTCCACTGGTCGTCCGGAATGCTCCATGTCTTTCAGGTCAAAATTACCGTCTTTGAAACGCAAAAACCATCGACGAGCTGTCCTTTAATTCATAGCATCTTCACCGTACACTTCGCAAATATCGCGAGCAGCTTTGGCAGCTTTATTCCCTCGATTGAACGCAAACAGAAGGTGTCGAAAATGCTCACTTTCATCTACTTGACATTCCATTTTGAAGGCTTGTAATCAAATAAAATAATATATGCAACGTAAAAGCAAACACAATATCTTGTAGAGCAGATAATTTACTTTCGAATGACGTATAACCTTTACCATTTTGTTTTACTTTTGGTGCTAATTTTTAAATTTGGAAAAAAACGGACACTAATGTTAACACATTCTCAAATCATCAATAAACAAACTGTAAAAAAATGTACAGGAAAAATATGTTTTGTTTTTTTTTATTTACTCTGAAAAACGCCGAAATTAACGCCTAATACCCTCTTAAAAGAAAATTGAACATGAAAAGAAATAAAGTTTCTTGCACTATAATCACTTATTGGTATTGTAATAGCTAGCATTGATGTTCCACACAACTGGGGAGCAAAGAGCAGTAGATGGAGTCAAATGACGTAGAACTGTTAAGGACCCAATGGATAAAGAAGATACAGACAAGCTATTGCAAGTACTGAAGCTCCTTGCTCTAAATGCGACAGGATATGCCTATCACTAATAGGCTTACATAGTCATCTTCGGTGGCACTAATGTCAAATACCCTGATCCCCTACTTTGTATAGTGCCTTCTATTATACTGGTCATGGATAATGGGCATTCCTTGTAAAAGAATATAAGTTAAGTCTAGTAGCTGAAGTCTAAGTCTCGTCCTCTAATTACTCAAGTATTCCCTCCAAGAAATCAGAAATGTCTCCATTTCGCTCATCAAGTCTCGGAATCGCTGAAGACATTTGCTTCTGCTTAACCACCTGATGTCGATATGCATCAGTATGTCCGTCACTATCATTTTCTTCTGCTTGTATCTTAAAATGTCGCCTCTGGAGACTTCTAGCTCGAATTGATTTTGTAATATTGAGTGATGTAGCCATATCTTTTGAATTTGTAATATTGAGTGATGTATCTATAATACTTTTTTCTTCAAAAAATTGCCTCCAAAATTCAGGTGCGTCTTATACTCGAATTTAATATAAAAATGTTCAGAAATTGAGACAGGGAAATATAGAGCTTGCTGTTATTCCGGGAGGACTTACTTCACAATTGCAACCTCTTGACGTCTCGATAAATAAACCATTTAAAGTGTATATGAGAGAGGAATGGAACAAATGGATGATGGATGAAACCCAACATGAATTCACGCCGGAGGGAGCTTTAAAACGACCTACAATCAAACAAGTGTGTCAGTGGATAAAACAGTCGTGGTCTAGAGTGAGAGAAGATATTATTGTTAAATCTTTCAAGAAGTGCGGCATAAGTAACACTCTCGATGGCAGTGAAGACCATCTTATATATGAAGAGGACAACGATGACGATGAAGAGGAAGAAGAAGAAGAAAGTTCAGATGACGATTTTCAGGGATTTTAAAGGTCAGTTCGGTTTTATAAACTAAGAATTATTTTTTTAGGTCTGACTTTGCAATCTAATAATAAAAATGTTATTTTTTTTTAAAATTGCCTAAAAATTAAGGTGCGTCTTATAGTCCGTAGCGTCTTATAGTCCGTAGCGTCTTATAGTCTGTAGCGTCTTATAGTCCGTAGCGTCTTATAGTCCGTAGCGTCTTATAGTCCGTAGCGTCTTATAGTCCGTAGCGTCTTATAGTCCGTAGCGTCATATAGTCCGTAGCGTCTTATAGTCCGTAGCGTCTTATAGTCCGTAGCGTCTTATAGACCGTAGCGTCTTATAGTCCGTAGCGTCTTATAGTCCGTAGCGTCTTATAGTCCGTAGCGTCTTATAGTCCGTAGCGTCTTATAGTCCGTAGCGTCTTATAGTCCGTAGCGTCTTATAGTCCGTAGCGTCTTATAGTCCGTAGCGTCTTATAGTCCGTAGCGTCTTATAGTCCGTAGCGTCTTATAGTCCGTAGCGTCTTATAGTCCGTAGCGTCTTATAGTCCGTAGCGTCTTATAGTCTGTAGCGTCTTATAGTCCGTAGCGTCTTATAGTCCGTAGCGTCTTATAGTCCGTAGCGTCTTATAGTCCGTAAAATACGGTAATGTCTGTTGATGGGAGCTGGGAAGTATCATCTTGCCTTGGCAATTATTCTTGAATAAAAGTACAATTTTTTTTATGAATTATTACGTAATTAACCAGTCGATCAACCTTATGGGTAAAACTGCTATAGAAAATATATACAGTAGCGGTCAATGAAATGTGTAGAAAATATATACAGTAGAGGTCAATGAAATGTGTAGAAAATATATATAGTAGCGGTCAATGAAATGTGTAGAAAATATATACAGTAGCGGTCAATGAAATGTGTAGAAAATATATACAGTAGAGGTCAATGAAATGTGTAGAAAATATATATAGTAGTGGTCAATGAAATGTGTAGAAAATATATACAGTAGCGGTCAATGAAATGTGTAGAAAATATATACAGTAGAGGTTAATGAAATGTGTAGAAAATATATACAGTAGAGGTTAATGAAATGTGTAGAAAATATATACAGTAGAGGTCAATGAAATGTGTAGAAAATATATATAGTAGCGGTCAATGAAATGTGTAGAAAATATATACAGTAGAGGTTAATGAAATGTGTAGAAAATATATATAGTAGCGGTCAATGAAATGTGTAGAAAATATATACAGTAGCGGTCAATGAAATGTGTAGAAAATATATACAGTAGAGGTCAATGAAATGTGTAGAAAATATATATAGTAGCGGTCAATGAAATGTGTAGAAAATATATACAGTAGCGGTCAATGAAATGTGTAGAAAATATATACAATAGCGGTCAACGAAACGGAGTGCATATTCCAGGACGATTCTGCATCGTGCCACCCGTGCAGTGTTATTTTTTTCTATTACTGTGTATCACGGTTAACATTTAAAACAAAAAAAAAACTAAGTATTTTGTCTCCGTAATTTCAGGAAAAGGAATTTATCGCGTAAAATGGTATTTTGACCCTAGAATGCCCAGTTAACAGCCCCGAATTAAACCCCATAGAGAACCTGAGCTAAAATCCAACAAAAAAAGCCTTCATCGAAATGGGCATTGACAGAAACTTTACAAAAAGTATCATACGTAGAAATTACAGAAGACCAATTAAAAACATCGGTCGAATCGATGCCACGAAGGATTGAGGCAGTATTGCGAAATAAAGGAGGACAAATTGAATATTAAATTTTGTTTTCTTTGTAGCTAGTATAATTATAAATATAATGCAAGTTTCAGTTTTTGTATTGACAAATTAGTTTTATGGAAAACAAAATGTTTTCATCGCAATACAAAATTTTCCAAAATATCATAAATTCCGTAGAACTTTGATAATTAGTTTATTTCACAATGTGTTGCAACTTTTGCCAGTTGAATTACTTCAAAATATCACTAACACAATTTTACTACACAATAAATAAATAAAGAAAGACATAAAACATTGTAACGCAAAGAAATGTTGACTTTTCAAGGTGGACACATTTCATTGACCGCTACTGTATGTAGTTATAACAACAGTTCAGTCGGATTCCACCACCATCCACGCTATTATGGGGGACAAAATAAATCCCCATCTAGTACGATCTACACTAGAAGATTGAAATCTCCTTTATTTTTTTTATGAGCGTGATGTCACGTAGTGACAAAGAAGGAAATGCCCTAAGGGATTCCTCATTCGATGGCAAGACACCTACGTGTGAAAAGAATAGTAGAGACTATGAACAATGTCGAACGTCACGCAAGAAGAAAATGATTCGCAACGCAGAAAACATACAATACTTATAAAAAAGCTTAAGGCCTGAAGTTCAAACAGACTAGCAAATATGTCAGTACTTTCACCGAAAATTTCGAATGTAGCAAAACTGTCATTTGACGCCACTAGATGGAGTAGCTTATCTGTCCGAAGATGAACCGATGCGAGGCTGAGTGAAGATCTCTTCGAAAATTATTGACACGATTATCATCACAGTACAACAAAATGTAATTGCATTGATCCAAATTATTGACACGATTATCATCACAGTACAACAAAATGTAATTGTGTTGATCCAAATTATTGACACGATTATCATCACAGTACAACAAAATGTAATTGTGTTGATTCAAATTATTGACACGATTATCATCACAGTACAACAAAATGTAATTGTGTTGATCCAAATTATTGACACGATTATCATCACAGTACAACAAAATGTAATTGTGTTGATCCAAATTATTGACACGATTATCATCACAGTACAACAAAATGTAATTGTGTTGATCCAAATTATTGACACGATTATCATCACAGTACAACAAAATGTAATCGCGTTGATCCAAATGGCTGCAGAAATTACAAAAGAGCAAAGGAACATGTCGAAAAACCACATTTTTTTATTAGAACCACAGAAATATCGAAAAAAGTGTCCCCTCTCGTAATATAAGAATTAAACAAAATAAAATTACTTAGCCAAAGCCTCAGAGTCAGCCCTCGCGATGGCAATCTGCAGCTGGTGCAGAAGCGAAGCTCGGAGCTCTTCTAGCTCCTGGGCCACGCGGCCCCTCTCCTCCCATTCCTCCTTCATCTCCGACGCCTGCGTCTTGTACAGGGTGCTGAAGTGTTGCTCCGCTTCTAGCTGCTCTTGCATTTCTTTCAACTGAAATGAAAAGACATTACTTAGTCATTTATTGTGTATATAAATAGTAGAACAGTTATGTTGAGCTGTTCTACTATGTGATGGTGTCAGAAACTGACACATGCTGTAAAATTTAAAAGCATAACCGTGTATGTTGCTAAGCCCCATCTTACGCCATGCAGGCATACTAATGATTCCATCCTGATGGAGTCACATGGGATGCATGATGCATATCTTAGAGCATATTACTGGAAGACAGCCCAACAGACTTGAGAAACCACTGGAAATAGGCTCAGTTGAGTGTACAATCTCATGAACCACATGGAGTGATCTCATAAATTCACAGTCATTTAGGTATGTTGATGAGTGCTTTCTAACGCGCTCAATCTAAGAAGAAAATTTACTTTTGCTTTTGGTAATGTGATATGAAATATGTCAATATCCGAAGCAGTCCCGTTCAGAAGAGTTAAGCCCCTTCCAACAGGCATAGCGGCTGGAAGACCCGTTCTTGCGTATGTTATTGAGAACAGTTCTTGCCGGCGCAGTCTAGTGTTATTGTTAGGAACATTTAACGCTAATCTTTGTAGTAATGCTGGACAGCTCACAACTCCTCGAACGAATCATATATCATATCGATCAATAAGTCCCGGGACTAACCAACCGATGGCGCCTCTAATAACAAATCAATACCATTCTCAGTTAGTACCAACCTTTAGAAGTTACGTATCAAACTTTCATGACATTCCGACATTGAGTAATTGAGTTACAGTGGTTTTAGTGACGCTACTTTTGCTATTTTCAAAACGATGGAAAAAACCGAATTTCGTGTGTTGATACCTACGTAGAAGGTGTAGGCTATGCATAGCTAACAATGGTGCTCATTTTGAACATTTGATGTAAAAGAAAAAAAAAATTAAAATCACAATCGTGTTTTGATTAGCTATCTTTATCAACGTCAACCAGCCCCTGCTACCTGATAACTCTGATAAGTAGCGCAGTTACGTTAGAACACCTATTTTCACCCTTTAAAGTAGTCTTTGACTTGGAAGAAAAAATATCAATTTTTGGGACTTGTACCATTTGAGTAAAATTTTCAACATGATGCTCTTGTACTAGCCAAATGAAATTTAAAGGGTTAATTCTCCATAATCGTGAGTAGTTTTTAAGATAAATTGTAGAAAAAAAAAAGGTGTGATTTTTTTTATCTAGAGCTCATGATTTTTTTTTCTTTCCAAATTAAGAGGGTTGAGATGAAAAGTGATATTGTTGTAGGCAAGGCTTATTATTAAACAACTTCTAGAAAAAAATCACGATCGTAGAGCTAACAGTTTAGTTATACTTACGAAGTTTAGTCTAAAATCGGGTTTTTATTCAAATTTCACAAAAATGCAAATTACTTGAGAACCATTGAATATCGCTGAACATACATGGGGGTTAAATCGATGAGTATTAAGGTCCCCCATCACCCTGCTTCCGTTGATCATAGTCGGCTGTTACACCCTGTATATAACTTCATCTTTTACAACAATTTACTTGGATTCAAAAGTAGTTTTACCTGAATAGCCTCGACAGACTGTTTGGCCTTCAGAGCGATCAGTTCCTGCTGCACGATGGCCAGGTTGCTCTTAGCCTCAACCAGCTCCTTCTCCCTGAGCTCCTTCATGCCCCTCAGAGACTGAGTTTCCGCTTGGGCTGCAGATAGCTCTGCAGCTAATGATTTACGCTTCAGCTGCTCCTGTTCTAAGGATGCTTGCAAACCTTGAACCTGGAAAATCATTTTAAATATTAAAAACATTCATTACCAACATTGTTGTAGAGAGTAAAATACGAGTTTATTTGATATACTCTTAACCCTTTGAAGTTCTTTGTCCACACGTATTGGACATCTGTTTTTTACTGGCAGGTCATATGTCCATAATGTCTGGACATTTTTAGACCTGATTTGTCTTTTACAAGGAGACTAGTTTTACAGTTATTCAATAATCTGCAACAGGTGACTCCTGATTATTTTATCACGATACTTGCGAGAGAAAGCCCGGCCTTCATCCTGGAGATTGCTTCAAAAAATTTCTCACGTTAACAAATTTTAGAAGTTAATATTTGTACATAATAATTTAACATGTTAATTAATAAATATATCATTTGTAATAAATCCATACTTTTTCTTATTTATTATACTACCTTGATCAAAAAGTTTTAGGACTTTATTCATAAAATCGAAAATACAAGTTTATTCATCAAAATCGATATGGTCCCCTTCAAAGTACTCCCCATCGACTGCAACGCACTTACGCCAGCGCTTGATCCAATCCTCGAAACACCGCTGGTACTCAATTTTCAGTTTGTCCATCAGAGCCGTCTTCGATTTTATCATGACATCCTCTCGGGTGCTGTAACGCGTTCCGCGAAACGGTTTTTAAGTCGGTTGAACAGGAAAAAGTCGCAGGGAACCAGATCAGGTGAATTCGAAGGCTGCTGGATAGTAATCGTGTTGTTTTTGGTCAAAAACTCATGGAAATCATGTCTTTCGCGATTTCAACGCGGTCCTTTTATTGCATGAAATTGAGGTCTTTCGGCACCAGTTTTGCAGCGACACGTCTGAGGCCCAAATCACTGACCTTAAATGTCTTGAGCGGATCCATAAGCGATGTTCAAGTCATCTGCCAGCTCTCTGATGGTCAATTTGCAGTTTTCGGCCAACATTTCTTTGATTTTATCGATGTTTTCATCGGTTTTCGACTGCCACTGCGTTCGTCATTCTCAACCGACTCACGACCACTTCTGAAGCGTTCGTGCCACCGAAAAACACAATATCTTGTAGAGCAGAAAATTGTCTTTCGAATGACGTATAACCTTTACCATTTTGTTTTACTTTTGGTGCTCATTTTTAAATTGGAAAAAAACGAACACAACTTATATTAACACCCAATACAATTACCGTTTTATAGCAGTTCAGAAACTTTATTAAAAAACTCTAAAACGTTTAGCATATAACAGATAACTAACCTTTTCACTCTCTTGTCTGTGCTCTCCTTCCAATTTCTGTAGCCTCTGTTGTATTTGTCGGTAGTCAACGTTCAACATTGACATCTGTCTCTCTTTCTCTTGTGAATTCAGTTCTGCTTTTTGCCTAGCATTCTTTTCTTCGTTTAATTTGGTTTGGAGAGCTAAAAAATGTTTAATTTCACTATTTTACTATAGTCTAAGATGATAAGGCAATATATTTTACTATAGTCTAAGATGATAAGGCAATATAAAAATTGAGAAATTTCAGCTCGTAAATAAGAAACAAAAGATTTGTACTAAACACAAGTAGAAGCAAAGTAAAGTTCAATGAAATAATTCATTATACATTTATCTTCCTTTTCACTTAAAATACTAAAATTACAAAATGGGGTTCCTGAAAAATGTTTTTTTAATTACTGAAAAAATGTTGATGAGAAACAACATTTTTTTTAAACATAAAATGTTCATTTCCATACATTGTCTTCGTGCAAAGTTTTAACACATTTTTTTGACAAAATTAATTACTGTTATAGATTATAACATTTCTTTTTTTTGCATTAAAAAAAAGGACTTTCATAAAAAAAATTCCTCTAGCATTGTATCAAAACTGGAAGTCTTCTAAAGAGATGATTTGTGGCAATGGTTTAAAAATTGTCATAATCTGATGGGAGAAAAAAACAATTATGTTGCTAAATACGAGTAACACATCGATATATAAGTCATGGGACTAACCAACAGATGGCGCCTCTAATAACAAATCCATACCATTCTCAGTTAGTACCACCCTAGAAGTTACGTGGCAAACTTTCATGACATTCTGACATTGTGTCATTGAGTTACAGTGGTTTTAGTGACGCTACTTTTGCTATTTTTAAAACAATGAAAAAAAACCGAATAGCGTTATTGGAGCGTTTGAAGGCAGAAATTGCAAAAAAACGGCCCAACATGAAGAAGAAAAAAGTTCTCTTTCATCAGGACAATGCACCGTGTCACAAGTCGATGGTAACGATGGCCAAATTGCATGAGTTGAACTTCGAATTGCTTACGCACCCACCGTATTCTCCAGATTTGGCCCCCAGCGACTATTGGCTGTTCGCAGACCTCAAAAAGATGCTCCAGGGAAAGTGATTTGGCTCCAATGAAGAAGTGATTGCCGAAACTAACGCCTATTTTGAAACCAAAGATAAATCGTTCTACACGGCTGGCATAAGAAAGTTAGGAAAGAATTGGAATGAATGTATAGCTCTTGAAGGAGACTATGTTGATGAATATAGAAGAATTTTGGCAAACAAATGTTGTTTTAATAGTTAGTCCCGGGACTTATTAATCGATGTGTTATATGATGTTGACAATTAACTAAGATACAATTATGCAATTATGAAAATCTATGAGTGCGTGCATATAGGTGGGACTTAACAGGACAGGGGCAACATTGTTTCATGACTCAAGAATTACTGTATTGTTTACTTTGACAGTACTACTTAATAAAATATTTCATAGGGTGTCCCAATAGCGATTGGAATTTGAAATTGCGCGCCATTTTGAAACTGTCAAACCTACACCAGCCATATTCTACAATCTTCATCTAGACCAAGAGTTCCCAAACTTTTGTCAGACGCAGACCCCTTTACCAAAAACTTTTAAAACCGTCGACCCCCTAGTCATTTCACAAGTTTGGTATGTAATGTGTTTTTATCAAAAAAGTGGTTTTTTTTTTAATTATTTTACTTCTTAATTAAGTACGTATTGGAATTATAGATATTTTGAAGTAACAAACAAATAGCAGTAGTAAAGGGGTCTATTTTTGCTGTCGTCGACCCCCAAATGTTTTTATTGAAACTATCGACCCCTAGAAAAATGAAATAAACCCCAGGGGGTCGATATCGACCTCTTTGGGAACTCTTGATCTAGACAGATTAATAATTATGCAGCGCTACACGATTACAGAATGTGCATAAATCGTAAAATCATATTACGAAAATAACAGGAATATTACGAATGCGTTTCGTAAAATTCACGCTGCAATTTGAAGTCACAGCATATAAACATTTGGCGCAGGGTAGCTATTTCCACAATTTTCAAACAAATGCCTATAACTCGAAAACTATAAGGCTTTTGCAAGAATTTTTTTCTTTCTCTGAACCGTCATAAGCTGGCCTTTTCCTCGATACCGGCTTGACGTTGAGACACGGGACACCCTGTATATAAAATGAACACGAAATTGCATTACATTACAAACCTGAATATCTCGACATTTCATTGAATTACAAAATATCTTCATTTTTATAGAACGTTTTTAGAGAAAAACATAAAAATTTAATGTTTACTATATAATTAGCAATACATTATTTTGTAAAAACAAAACTATTGCAAAAGAAGTCGTGAACAAAACAAGAGCAAAAAATCATGTCACATCTATAAATTGAATGTGAATATAAAAAGAGAAATAAAAACAAAGCACCTCTAAATATTTTATCCATTCGGCCTGGTGAAGCATGCAAAACATAAAGTCAAGTCAAATACTCCATCGCTCTGATAAGCTACAAAATGTAAATATTAAGAATAACACTGTTATCTGTAATATAATACTTTATGAGATGTACTGCGCTTTAAAACTGGAACAAATTAAATAATTACCTTTATCGAGTTCCAGATTGGCTTCTTCTTTCGATAGCATCTGGGAGCGTTGTGTATGCTGATGCGCCCTGATCTCTTGCTGGAAGCACTGTTGAGCGGTCTTCAATTCTAAAGCTAAAGATGCCGTCTGCTTTTCTTGTAAAGCTAAACGTTCGACAAGTTGACGTTCTGACGTTTCGGCGCGGGCCAGTCGAGTGTTAACGTGATTCAGCTCGGCTTGAGCAGAAAGAAGTAAGGCGTTGGCTTTTTGAGTTGCCGATCCCGCTTCCCCTCTGGCTCTTCTTTCAGTCTCCAGCTCTTCTAGCAAATTGGCCCTTTCTCTTTCGAGAACCACCTTTTCGGCGTTAATACTAGCTACCATTCCTGAAGAGACTTGTTCAGCAGCCTGTTTAGCTACACTTAGCTCCGCAGCTTGTTTACGTAAACGGGTGGAAATATCAACTTCATTCTTTAATTTCTCTTGTAACTCCGCCAATTGTTTCTCTAAGGCATTAATTTTATCATTATACTGTTGATTGTTATTCATCTCTTTAGTTCTCTTAGTTTGTTCCTCTTCTAAACGGCGATTAGTATCGCTAAGAAGAGTTTCTAATTTATTCCGAAGAATTCCCTCAGCTTCGATTTTCCTATGTGTTTCTTTGATATTATGCCTCAACATAGTGATTTCTTTTTCGGAAATAACTACTTTTTCTTTGACTTCCACTTCTTTCCGTTCTATATCTTCCATTTCTTGCAAAAGGGTTTGATGTTTTTCCTCCAATTTATTTCTTGCGCTTCTTTCTCGATCAAGTAACTTTTCTAGTTGTAAAATAGCTTCCGTCCCTTGAGAATCACTATTCACATGATTGGAAGATATTTTTTCTACCCCGTCTATAACATCATTGATACGAGAGCACAGCTGGTAATCTCCGTTGTAAGTAAAACCCACAAACGGAAGATGGTTCCCCGCAAAAGCTTTAGGAACAGGAAATAGTTCACCGATAGCGTCATCTTTTTCGATGTCGTCAAAATTACGAGAATCGTCATCACTCGAAAGTTCAGGTACAACTGGAGGCACGGAATCTCTTAAGTTGTCAAAACTCCACTGATCATTAATAAAGAATGGATGTTCTTTTATTTCATCTACATTGTTTCTTCCTAATCGTCTGGTACGATCAGTCAAAAATCCTCTAATAAGAGACTTGGCTTCTCGAGATATTTCAACATCTTCGGGAAAAGATAAAGAATTTCTATGATCCATGATTTTCCCGTAAGTTCCAACCAAACTGTCGGCATAAAAAGGGGGATCCCCTATAAGCATTTCATAAAGAAAGATACCCACTGCCCACCAGTCGCACTCTCGACCGTAAACTCCTTCGCCGTTTTGTGA
This sequence comes from Odontocerum albicorne, assembly GCA_949825065.1. NCBI lineage: Eukaryota > Metazoa > Arthropoda > Insecta > Trichoptera > Odontoceridae > Odontocerum > Odontocerum albicorne. Next base: position 53,565,178 of record OX463841.1, read on the forward strand.
CTGCAATACTTCAGGTGAAATGTAATCAGGCGTGCCGACTGCGTTACTGGCTCTAACGAGTCCATCGGGACCCATTCGCATGCAGGTGCCGAAGTCGGCTAACTTCAAATGCCCATATTTATCTATGAGCATATTGTCAGGCTTGACATCTCGATGTACAAAGCCCATTTTATGAATAACATCCAAAGCTAAAACTATTTCCATCGTATAAAACATTGCCCATTTTTCAGGTATATCAAAGTTTGACATTAGACTAACTAAATCGCCGCCAGGCATATAATCCATCACCATATATAAATACTTGTGATCTTGGAAGGCAAAATGCAATTTCAATATCCACTCGGAATTAGCGTGCGCCATTATGTGCCTCTCTTCCCAGAAGAATGTTGAGTCCGATCTCTTGATCATTTCAACTTTGCTTAACAATTTCATAGCGTACACATTACACGTGGACTTATGACGAACTAACTGGACTTCACCGAAGGCACCACGACCGATCACTTTGATGAGATCGAAATCTGCCGCTTTCATACGTAAATTAAATATTTTTGATGCCAGAGCCTCGTCTGCAAAAAAAAAAAGAAATTAATATCAATTATGTCATAAATATTATAATTATAGTGTTATCGACAAAATTTTATGTAAGAGTAGATACTTGGAACAAAATTTTTATAAAATCTATAGTAAGTGATATGCATGTTTCACTCAACGAAAGCATTTTCAAAGTACAGTTTGTAAATACTTTCGTAGAGCAAAGTCTAAAATAGAATTTTACAATACAAGTCTTTGCCGCTATTAATCCTTTTAATCCCAGCGTATTTTGCAATGTGCAAAAAATCCCAAGCATTTTTTGGCAAAAAACAGTAGTTTATATTTTATTTTTTATCTCAGTTAATATTTCGTTTCAAAACTTATTTTTTTTGTGGAGACCTCCCTGTAGAGTGTTAAATAATAAGTAATTTTTATATTTCATAAAAAACAATTATATTTAATTATTTTATTCAACATAAAAACTTGTATGAAAACTTTGAGGGCAATGATCCGCCCCGTGGGATTAAAAGGGTTAAACTGAAAGAAATAAACTCCTAAATATATGAACCTGGCAATATTGATTATATTTCCATCCCATAAATTGTTATTAAATTTTAAAATAAGTGTTTAATCAATAGACAAAAACATGAATAGTTCACACAATCAATGTTTTTGTATTATGAAAAAATATTCTCCACAGTTAAGACAAAAATGTTCTAAATTAAATTTTCTATCAATTTGTCTATGGTAAAACAATCAAGAATGGGGTTATTCAACTCCACCAATAAAATAAAAGCAATATTCAAAATTTGATTTTCAAAGTAACAAAATAGGTTATAAGGTCAAATCACATTATAACCAATAGCAAAGAGACAAATTTTTCGGAATGACGAATATTTTTTGTTGTATCGAATAAATATATATATAAAATAATGTTAAACATATCCCCTTTTAATCAAATAAAAATTTCAGTACAACAAACATTTTTCGCCTGAAAACTAATGCACTTAGATAACATAAGCAATATTTAACAAATGGTCAATGAATTAGGACATTCAAATAAAAAAGAAAATATCCTATTTTAAATTGCTCAGTGCATAAATTAGCATGCGAACACTTTCAAGATTAATTTTTACCTTCAAATTGTACAGTATTTTGCAGCCTCAAGATCTGAGTAAAAATGTATTATTTATAGTAAATGAAACTCTTGAGGCTGTGTGACAGAAGAAAAACAGCCGATATAGTACTGCTATACAAAATCATTAGTATATATAGTATTCGCCAGAATATCACAACAATATTTAGAAATAGCTACTAACTTTGTGCTCTCCTTTATTAATATAAATAACGTAATATAAACAAAACATTAAGGACAATACTTTGCTTCTGGAGTTGAGTGACCCTGCATCAACATGTGAAAGGTTTCGATTCTGCAAAGCAACTTGCATTTCGTTCTACAAGTCAGCCCATGTGTTTTCTATATCTCAAGATCTATCCATAAAATTCCCAAAAAATCCAATTTTTGTTATACGAGGCGTATCCATAAAGTAAGTGTACTGAGGCTCTCACGACCGGATGGATTTTATTTTTGACATGTTGGCTACACTTCCGTGTAGCCTGACCCTTCCCCTCCGCAACGAGACCGGTTCGAGGTCAGTACGTTGAGAAGTGACGACGCGACAACACGTTTCGTGAAAAAATGTCAAACCAATCTCCCGCCAAGTGCGAAATTTTGTAAAAAGGCAAGAGTTTTTGAGGCGCTGCAAACTCCATGGAGATGAATTTCTCCACTCCATCGTTACTGGAGATGAAACTTGGGTTGCACACTACACGCCTGAAACCAAAAGCCAGTCTCAACAGTGGCGTCACACCTCTTCACCCTCCGCCAAAAAGTTCAAAACCACAATTTCAGCCAAGAAAATCATGGCATCCGTGTTTTGGGACTGTCAAGGCATAATTTTAATTGAATATATGCCTCAAGGGGAGACCATCAACTCTGCAAGATACTGTAAGACCCTAAAAAAATTGCGGAGGGCGATTCAGAATAAGAGGAGAAGCATGCTGACAAAGGGAGTCTGCCTGCTGCACGACAATGCAAGACCACACACGGCCAACGCCACGAAGGAACTGCTCGCCTCGTTTAAATGGGATGTCCTGAACCATCCCGCGCATTCCCCTGACCTAGCACCTTCAGACTACTATCTCTTTACCTCCCTGAAGCTGCACATGGGTGGAAAAAGGTTTTCAACCGACGAGGAGGTAAAGGAGGAGGTGGAGAAGTGGACGGAGGGGTTGGCGGGAAACTACTTCATGGAAGGCATCAAAAAGCGACTATGTCGAAAAATTGCTTACATATGTACTACAGTAACCACGTAATTTTTTTGTTTAAATAAAAAAAATTGTTACCTACAAAAATTCAGTACACTTAGTTTCTGGATATGCCTCGTATGTAAGCGTTGTTCCACTAAAAACAAATCTTAGTTCTTTACCTCTATAAAATAAGTCTTCGACAATTAGACAACTACGTAAGTCTGCTTGGTGAAGTTTGGTAATATTTTGTGGTATACATACATATATTAAACTTAAATATACATGTTAATATTAAATAATTTTAAACAATGACTGTAATTTATTATTACTACTGCTTTTGTATCTCCTGTACATGTTAGTTTAAGATAAAGTGTTGTATTTTTTCTCAATAATTTTAATTACTTGTATAACTTGTCAAATACTCATTTGCATATAAAAGACACTGTTGTGTCATTTAACAAAAAAAAAACTTATCAAATTTTTTTAACTGAAACTTGTTTTGGACGATAATAACAAAAAATAGATATCAAAGAAGTGTTTTATGATTTGTGCAGCTTGGCGGTTAGTCAATGGAACAACCATTTTTAAGTGTCGGAAGAAGGCCCCAATTTATAAAGATAGCGATAACGTAATCCAGATGACTCGAACAGATACGGAAGATATGAAAGTAGTAAATGAAATAAGAGATATCCGGAGATCTGTGGTTACTGATACCAGGTGTCAGTTATAACTATATTTATAGAGATAATATTGATTGTGAGCTAACTGACTGAAAAATATTAATGAAAATTTGCAATCATATTCGAGTACATCGAATGCAATTTTTGGAGAGTTAGAATGATAATTAAATTGAGTTATGCCGCCTGATATGAAGGTCTTTCTGAAGCTATGAATCCATTAAAAAATTCGGGATTATCTACCTGTAGCGCTACGGTCCCGGAAAATATTTTCAACAATTGTGGTATTGAAAATGCTGCTATACTTCAGAAAATGTAGGATGAGTCCAGCGACGTTTTAAACGTCATGTCTCAAAGGGATGGGGTAAAATCGTTTTTTTTTTAAATCGAAAAATTCTTTTTCTCTAAACTGACATTTTAATTCGTAATTTTCATTATACTGACTTTCTAATGTATTGTATGATTTGTATCTATCTTTAAATAGGCCAAGATCCACTATGAATTAACACGTTCACTGCGTCAAACACGGCTCCCGTGTCCATACAAATATTTTGTATGGACACGGGAGCTTTGAATGTTTAGTGCACTCATAAATGTCTCCCGATAGGATTCGTCGCCGGTTTCAGTTGTTTTGAAGACATGAAGGAATACACTTGTATATGACGTTTCAATAGAAAGTAAAATTTGATTTTTAACAAAGTTATGGGTTTTCAAAAATTCGTGAATTTTCAGCATCTCTGTATGACATTAAGTATTTTATACGCAGTGAACGTGTTAATATTAATTATGAACATTTAATTTTAGGTATAGAAAAATCGAAAATCCAGTTATCGAATACCCCATCCCTAGCCAATGCAGACTAACGTAGTGACTTTTGACAAATGTCACCAAATATTATTTGATTTTATCAAACTGCCACATTTTTGCTAATTTGTAACAAGATGTTTTAATTTGTCATTATTGTTAGTTTTATGTAATGTATTATATTTACCTAAATAATTTGCTATCTATTAGAATCTTAGGCTTATATTAAAGTTGATAAGATAATAAAAATTACTGAACATCATTACAAGGTTGTATTGGGGAAAATTTGTTAACTGTCACAGGACCCTTGCTACAATTTCTGAAGTATAAGAAATGCGATCAAAATAGCAGCATTCTTTGAAAAAAAGTGTTTTTGTACGACTTTTTCTTCTAAAATAGAAGTTTTTATTTCTCTCCTATATTCAGTATAATGATGAAAACGATTGTCAGACCCGCACTCCTCTATAGATATGTATAACTCTTACTCTAGGCAACTAGAAACTGCTGAAATGCGCATGCTAAGATGGTCATTTGGTGTGTCCCTAAGAGACAAAATAAAAAGCTCACGCATTCGTGGAAGCCTAGGTGTTACAGACATCAACAGCAAGATGGAGGAGAGGCGATTGAGATGGTATGGGCACGTTGGACGCAGAGCACCCGATCACATTGTGAACCAGGCAATCTCCATGGATCTTCCTCGAGTAACAACCAGAGGAAGACCAAAGAATTCATAGGTGGTGCAAAAAGATAACCTAATGTAGTCCGGGACAGAAGAGCATACAACCTGAGGACGAGGAGAGCTGACCCCAACAGTCTTCGCAGACAGTGAGTTGGGATGGAGCCAGGGAGAAGATTCAGTATAATGAAGAAAAAAAATAAGGCGAAAAACAGGACCCTCTTTGATATTTTAATCAGATGGAGAGAATAGAAATCTTAAAAGTTTAAATATTTTAGTCTAATAAATTCTAAAATCTAGTGTTTTTTTTATACATTTTTGTTTCCATAATATATAGTACTAAAAATAACAAATTCATGATTCGCAAGATTCGGTAAGTGAAATATCCTCTATTTTTGTTATACATTGTATTTTCAACCGTTAAAGACAAATATACTTTGTTTATTCGGAATTTCCTGTATAAATTTATTAAAAAATGTATATTTAAAAAATACACATTTTAAAAAGTTGTTTATGTCTTCATACTTGCATTGCTAATGAAACTTACAAAGTCAATATTTATTTGAATAAGCAATGTGTTCACATAAAAATAATATTGAATCACATCGGATAGAGAGCCTAAAGGATCATAAAACGTTACATTCGGTAGTTATGAGTCATGTGGTGTATTTTATTATTTTTAACATCTCGTACACAAGCATAAGAACTGGCATTTTCACCTCAAATTATCAATTGAATTTTTTTTTATCCACTTTGCACGGATTTCTCCTGTTACACAAAGAGGGTCTGCTTCTAGCGTTAGCTTATTCGTTAGGAAGAATATCAGCCAGGATTCTTCTCCTACTGCTAGGCGGTACAGAGAATATATCAACAGTGTCATTCAGTTGGTTCAATATCTCAATACCACGCATGTTTAGCCATGATATTCGTCCTGTAAGTTGGTATGTAGAAACGAGGGTGATTCCTTGTACGGTTATATTTATTGTGTACATATAAACTTAGTGCTTCTAGAATCGCGGGACAGTTAAAGTAACCTTGAAAAACCTTAAGTAGGAATATCACAATGGATTCTTGCCTTCTTGTTTCGAGGCTTCTATAGTTACACAACTTGACAAACAATAAACAATCTGTAAGTCATATATATATATATATATATTTTTATTTTTTTTTTATCCACTTTGCACGGATTTTTCCTGTTACACAAAGAGGGTCTGCTTCTAGCGTTAGCTTATTCGTTAGGAATAATATCAGCCAGGATTCTTCTCATACTGCTAGACGGTACCGAGAATATATCAACCGTGTCATTCAGTTGGTTCAATATCTCTATACCACGCGTGACTGAGTGTTTAGCCATGATATTCGTCCTATAAGTTGGTATGTAGAACAGAGGGTGATTCCTTGCTCGGCTATATTTATTGGGTACATATAAACTTAGTGCTTCTAGAATCGCGGGACAGTTAAATGAACCTTGGAAAACCTTTATTAGGAATATCGCAATGGATTCTTGCCTTCTTGTTTCGAGGCTTCTATAGTTACACACCGTGAGAAGTTCGGCATGGTGAGCATATTTTGGGTAATCGCCCTTTGTTCTGTACCATAGATATCTGAGGAATTTTTTTTGTATTTGTTCTATATTGTTTTTATATTCGAGCTGATTAGGAGCCCAAACCGTAGATGCATATTGTAATTTGGTTCTAATTAGATAATTATATAAGTTTTGGAGAATATCGGTGCTGTTAAATTCTCTTGATATTCTCATTATAAAACCGAGTAGTTTGTAACAGTCCGATATCAAACGTGAGACATGGTTAACGAACGTGAGTCCGACATCGAAGGTTACGCCCAAATCCTTGAATTCAGAAACTCTGTTTAGTGCCACTCCCTGTATAGTATATCAATTATTTATATTATATCTCACAAAAACTTATAAGAGATTAACATTTTAACATTAAAGTTCCTTATGCCATTTAGCATTCATTCAATTGCCTTCTCTATTTCTTTTGAGAAACATGACTAATATAATATGATGTAACCTGTGTTCTAATAATAATTATTTATAAATGAAGTAGGATGACTATATAACAATACTAAAAGGAAATAACAAAATAACAAGAATATAAACATTTTCTGTGTGGTCTATTGGAAGTAATTCTTATTATTCACTCAACAAGTTCATTGACACGCTAAAATCATTCTTCGACATCTGTTATTCTCAAAACTTTCACTAATTACAGATCCCTTCTAAGTTAATATGGTTAATAGTTTTGAAGTATGGCAAAGAGAAAATACTAAAAGCCAATGTCCACGTCAGTTTCAGTCACATTTTTCTATCACCATATTAACAGTTTAGCTCAGATAGCATATCAAATTGCTAATATATTTAAAAGCGCTCAATCTCAAATTTAAGTCATTGAATACCAATTAAGTTGAAAATATCCTTTTTTTCATCATTCAGTCCACTGCATATAAAGCTGAATGTGTTACTATCACATATTGAAAGATCTACAAGATTTCTTTGTAATTTGTCTTCACTTGGTAAGTTTTCTGCGGTTTTCTTACCAAATACGTTTACTATACTTGAGAAAATGTAGCATGGTCCCTGTGACAGTTCACAAATTTGTCCCAATACAACCTTGTAACGACGTTCAGTAATTTTAATTATTTTATCAACTTTAATATAAGCCTCGATTCTAATAAATAGCAAGTTATTTAGGTAAATACATTACATAAAACTAACAATATTGACAAATATTGTCCTTTTTTTACAAATTAGCAAAAATGTGGCAGTTAAAATCAATTAATATTTGGTGATATTTGTCAAAAGTCACTACGTTAGTCTGCATTGGCTAGGGATGGGGTATACGATAATTGGATTTTCGATTTTTTTATAAATAAAATTAAATGTTCATAATTAGTATTAATTCATAGTGGATCTTGGGCTATTTAAAGATAGATACAAATCATATAATACATTAGAAAATCAGTATAATGAAAATTAGGAATTAAAACGTCAGTTTAGAGAAAAACAATTTTTCAATTTATAAAAAAACGATTCGATTTGTAAAAAAGAAGATTTTATCCCATCCCTTTGAGACATGACGTTTAAAACGTCGCAGGACCCATCCTACATTTTCTGAAGTATAACATATGTAGATGCGGAGAAGTACCTAATCTTATGGCCGCAGCCACTACCTTCCTATGCTTTAACTCAATATTTATTTTGTAATAACTTTTAATCTGATAATAATAAAGAATAAGAATCTGGAGTTAGAGCACCCTTGAGGAAAGTCTGCTCTATAAACGGAGCAATATAAGGTGTTCTTTTGTTATTATTATTTTTTCACATATAGACCGCAAACACCGATCAAGCGGTGTGGTGAATGTGGTCTTGGAACGCTCCAAGCTGGTAGGGTACATGGTAGTAGTAGTAAAAATGATAAATAGAAATATAAGTTCTACATTAATGCTTTAAAAACTCAACCAAGTTTCTAACTCTGCTCTTAATTTGAGAGCAAGACCATAAAAGGTTTTTTTTCTTAAAAACTTAAAAAATGTTAACTTACTTTGTTAGTACATGTATACAGGAATCGATTGAAATAACTCAAAAGTAAAATTAAAAAAAGGATATTAAGAAAACTCACATCTGCTGGTATAGGCTTCGACATTCTTCATCCGTCTAATGGCAGGATGGTCACAATCAGAGATGAGCGCCGTGACAGTGTCCAGGAGACAGTCCACATTCCCGGTGGAGCGAGCGTCCGTGAGGTGCTCCTCCAGCTGCCTCAAGCGCCGTCTGCGCTCCTCGTCTGCCGTCCTGTCCATCCTCATCTGTTTCCTCTTCCACCTTACACAAACACGCTACTAGCTTTGTCCAAGTGACATTTTTATCTAAAACTTGACAAAAACTGACGTTACATAAAATTCAACAAAAATAACATCACAATATTTATTCAGATTGACAGTCTTTGACATCTCGGATCACATAGCTCGAACGTGTGCATTTTTTAACTTGAGTTTCTATTGGATACTTTTAATTATAAGCCTCTAGGCAGATAGGGCAATTTAAAACTTATAACGAGCAAATTTGCCTGCAAAACTATGTTATTTTATTGTGATCGTCAGTTCGGACGCCCTCATCAAAAACAACCTATGTTGTGATTTTGATAATCGCGAAAATAAAATTCCACGAACTCAAAATTGGCACTAGTTACATTTTCTTTAAGTCTTTATTCTTGATTTATAGAAATTTATTCGACAGGCGCGTAATAATTATCATAGCCACAAAGGAAAAGAAAAGGCTTATACACAAACACGCGAGAGTATGAGGTCATAATGTTTATTCAATCCGTGTACATCGTTTAAATATGCAGAATTATATCATAATTACACCGATTTGTCATTTGTACCGCTTTCGGACGAATTGTTAAACGAATGCACATGATTATAAAACATTAGTTGCGGTTGAAAACACGAAATGAAGTTTTATAATGATGACAGCCAGGGCTTGTGGACGAATGACAGGAACTGGGGAAGGTGGGTCTAACTTCGGTCACTCGGATTGTTTAACTACAACACGTTGGAGTTACATTGAATAAAGGTATTAAGATATGGACATTTTTGTGCAATGGAGCCTTACCGATTCTTTCTTAAGAATTGAAAATAAAAATAACTATAAAATTAACAAAAATTCTCCACTCAAGAACCGCTTCCATTGAACTGTAATGAAGTTGTTAACTTGTTGAGGATAGCACTTGCGCACTATACTGGTAACTTATTAAACAACATTGTGGCAACTCTGATACGGATGTAAGCAATTAAAATATGGCTCGACATCGCTGAATCACACACATACTAAAAACCTAAGCTATTATAATTCCATAGTACACAAAACATTAAAATTGGTCCATTCAAGAAAATATGTTTTTTTACTAAAATATTTAATTGAAATAACTGGAGACACGAATAATTTTAGTGTGAGTGGATTATGTATTAAAAAAAACTTAAATTTTTAGAATAAAATATAAATTCTCACATTTTTCTACATATATAGAAAAATGTGAGAATTTATATTTTATTCTTTTTTTATCCACATTTTATCCACATTTTGACTAACAACCTCTTCTTTTTTCATACTTCTTAGTTTAAATTTATTGAACGATCTCCTTTATGTTTTTCTTAATTTACATTTTCCATTTATCCATTAATTTCAGACATTTTTAATAATTTTTTGCAACTCATTTTTTAAATTATGTAAGCCAAACTATCTCATTTTTTTTTTAAGTTTATTCATAAAAACTTTTCTTACAAACTGGTCTTCCTTATTCAATTGTTTTTTTGCTAAAGTATACTCTGTAATCTCAAATATTTTATGCAAGTCATAGATATTTAACATTTTTTCTGCTCATATTTCCCTTAATTTTAAAAATCTTCATTGAAATATATTCCGCCTACAATAGATAAATTCCACAAACGAAACATTTAAATGGTATACTAATATGGTATTTTTTTCTTCTCCTAGGATTTTTCGAACTTATTTCATAGAATTGTCAATATTTTTTACTACACAGGTATAACCAATAATGGCTTTTACATTTTTTTTTTAAGATTTGGAATATCAATAATCAATATTTTTTAAGTCTATTGATATACAAGTACTAGTAAGACAAATACGTGATATTCACGTTTTACAAAACATTAATATCAGGTATTTATCTTCCTACTTTAGGACTTAAGTAAAATGTTGAGTTGTAATTTTTCTGTATATTTGAGTACAGCGCTATAAGAAGCATACTTCCTTTTAAAGGTAGATGATCGCGATTACTATCTTATTTAGCATAAACTTTTCTACTACAAGAATATCCAATAAAATGTCATCATCAATTTATATTAAAATACAAATCACACCAGTGTGATCTAAAATTCATAAATTAATATTCTTTATGAACAAATCTTTTTGTATGCAAGCAATGAAAATCCAAAGTGTTGTTTCATTATACTCGTATGTTGGAAAAATATACGATTGTAGGGAATACCGACGTCCCTAAATATTGTCAACATGCACGGTCAACGGCCGATGAATCAACCTTTGGATATGTACAAAGGTCACATACCAGAACGTCAATATTGTTTACACGCAAATAATATTTACGTCGCATTCCACGGTAGAAAGAGAACGCATCGCGTTGTCTCACCGTTTCGGCAATAAATATTCTACCCACTATATCATTGGCAACGTCTGCGACCACCTCGGCACGCACAGGAGTGAGATCAAGATATACTGCGGACGCATTCACGCGCCCCGTTCTGAAATTGTATATATACCTACTTATCGACAAATAAAGGGCACTTATCATTATTCACTTGACCATTCATCGCTGTTTACTATTTATCGATTATTCACTCTCACTTTTTCGCATTCCTGAATCGACGTATTTTATTTTAAATACAAAACAAATCAAAGTCATCACGACGTATCAATAAAGCATCCCGCTAAATTGATGACCCCGAACGAAAAGGAACACAGAATTCGACTAAAGCGAATACAGCGATGTCAACAACATCATCATCAGCACGTCCTACTAGGACATACGCTAAACGATTATGCGTGAAAGTTGAAATAAAATGAACATGAAAAAATGACAAATAAAAATATCATTTTGACATACATGCATATTTATTAAATAGGGAATAACAATTAAAAAAAATTTAAATGAAATTTTAAAAAGTGATTTTTAAAACGTTACGATTATTAAAATGAAAATATTAAGTCAAGTATTTATTTTATTCAACTAATTAAAATACATAAAGAAAAGTAACGTATTACAAAAATAAATCATAAAAAATAAATAAATTTATAGCAAATACTATTAACTGATTACCAGCTCGATTTTAGCTATGTTACACTAATTTATAGCCTGTTAAAGCCGTAATAGTATTTTTGCTACATTTTGGTACGATTCTGACGTTTGTGCACCACAAGTGTTTTGTATTCCCGTTGATTCTCGTGGTCGCATATGTAATATTTTTACGTAAACTCTCCATCCAGGCAGTTTAAAAATAAACTTCTATATGACGTTCTTCATAAGTTTGACTTTTTCATCATGACTACTCATTGACGCCTCATAATCTATTTCAGTAATAAATATTTTGTTTTCATTTCACGGATCACATTAAAAGGTAATTTAAATGCCATTTTTTCTTGTATTATTATAAACAAATCTTCTCTTAAGAAAATTCGTTTATTACGCCGTGTTATAATGTATTTAAAAAGTTCTAAAATATGATAATCAGTGTGGTATAATTTTCATTAGATTGTTTTCATCCTTGAAAATATAATAAAAAATTAAGTATTCTTCATAATTGACTTGAATTGAGCATTTTAAACTCAATTTCAAGATCTTTCATTATCAATACGAACCGCTTTCGACAGTTCTTGAGTAAAATAGATGTTAAAAATAATAATTTTATATTTTGTTTATTTATTTCAATACACCTACGTTAAAATTTTTACAAAGGTGTTCAAAATATTGGAATTGGAAATAAAAACGATGCTAACGTTAATTTTTAAGTAGAAATAATACGTGAATATGTCATACCAACTTTTTTTGGATTTCTTAAATTAAACCAGATGATTCATTTAAAAAAAATAGTTTTTAAAAGTGTATTTTTTACTTTGAGATATTTTTTCATTTAAATAATGCTTATAATTTAAATGATTAATAGCCAATTTATATAGCAGCGGGGCTTCGTGTTTATTCTGATCTGCCAATCGATCACGGCACACTTTTAAGTACCGTATTAGCCCGACTATGAGGCGAGGTTTTTATTTAAAAAGGCGACACGTAAATACGGGGTAGCCTTATATTCGAGTCACAAACATAGTGAGTAGCAATAAATTCACTACTCCCGATTAGCGAAATGGCAACATTGTAATGAGAGTGTTCAAAAGGCGTCATTGTTTACACATAGCCTGCGCATAGTCATTTCTGTCAGTTTTTGAGGTGTTTTTTTTTGTACTGTGCTTCATTTTGCATCTTTGCTACCTAAAAAATATGACTGACCATATTGAAAGACGAGGAGCTCAAAAAAATCAAGTGAATCAAGGAATACGCAGAAGCTATGATTCTATTTTTAAGGTTATGGTGGTGCGTGCTGCAGAAACAACCAACAACTGTGCGGCTGCCAGACAATTTGATATCACGGCAAATAATGTTAGACGTTGGCTTTTACAAAAACATGGCTTGATGAATGCACATTCCTCAAGAGAAGCATTCCGGGGGCCTAAGATAGGAAAGGTCATCTGACGGAGCTCGTGAGAAATAAAATTAGAAAACTCGAAACAGATTTGGTGACCATTCCTGGTGGAATGACTTCGCAACTACAGGTTTTGGATGTGGTTGTGAATAAGCCATTTAAAGATAACTTGAAAAAACAGTACTCAAACTGGTTGATATCCACTGATCATGCCCTTACACCTACTGGAAAAATAAAAAAACTATCTGTCACTCATCTGTGTGAGTGGATCCTGCAGGCCTGGAATCAAATTTCCAATGAGACCATCATCAATGGATTTAAAAAATGTTGCATATCCAATAAAATGGACGGTGCTGAAGATGCTATTTTGTGGGAAACTATGATTGAGGATTCCGAAGACGATAATATCACTGAAGATGAGATGAGACTGATGCTGAGGATGCTACCTATATGGTATAGCCATATGTGAATCTGACTGATCTGATCAGCTACTGTAGCTGGACTTTTTTATTTCTTCTTTTCATGTTTAAACATGTACTGTACTATTATCTGAGTACTTTGTTTCAATAAATATTTTTCGTTAAACATTTTGCATTTTATTTTTCATAATATTATAATAGTGAGGGAAATGTTTTTTTTCTCCAAAAAGCAGATTAAAAAAAAGGGGTCGCCTTATAATCAGGGTCCCCTATAGTCGGGCCAATACGGTAGTTAGTTTGAGAATTGATACTCGAAAAGTGACTATGTTCCCAAAGTATCTGATAAAATCAGCATCATTGGAGAAGCGCTTCTCTTCCATGAATTTGTTCTTTTTTGTCCACACAAATATTTTTTTAAAGATGTTACAAGATTTATTTTCAGATCTTTTATAGTTAAGGATGACAGCAAATTATCAAAATTATCCCACACATGTTATTTTTATTTTTACATAAATGTATTATATAGATATAATGAAAAAATGACGCAGGATTACCAACAATTATTGATTAATTTAAAATCCGAAATATCTACGAGCCTTTCCTATGAATTTTTTGATTACTGATTTTGAAAGTTCGCGTAGTAATTAAGGGATCATATTTTTATTTAGTATTTTAAATGGCTAAAATTATAATGTAATGTAAAAAATCTAATTTGATTACACACATACAGTACCCGGAGGTGAGTACGAGGGTCATCCAGAAACTAAGGTTACAAGGGCTCCTGAGGCTGGGGGAATTTTTTTTTTCAAAGTTGGTGCACCTGGCGTGTAGGGGGGATCCTAATGGTCAGTTTGTTTGGTCCCGTGTGTTTGTTGGCCATTTGGTTCAGTCACAGTAAATTCTTCCGATGGAGAGGTCGTCGCGGGCTCCCACCACCTCGTCCGTGCGAGACCCGCGCAGTCATCCGTTTTTGATTTTACAGAACAATACCGCTGCGAATATCCATCGGAAGCTTGTGGAAGTTTATGGTAGTGATGTGATGAGCCGACAACATGTCACGAAGTGGGTTAGGTTGTTCAGAGAAAGCCGTACTGATACTCACGACGAGGCAAGACAGTGATTTCTGACGAATTTGTGCAAAAGTTTGAAGAAAAAGTGCGAAATGACCGCCGTGTGACGCTTGACGACCTTCACAAAGAATTTTCTGACATTTCTCGAAGTCTCCTTGGTAATATTGTGTCGAAAAAACTTGGTTACAAGAAGTTGTGTGCGAGATGGGTGCCCAGAATGCTCACACCGGAGCACTTTCAAAATCGTGTGACCGCCGCCTGTGAATTTTTTATTCGTTTTGCACAGGAGGGAGAAGCTTTTCTGGACTCTATCGTGACGGGGGATGAGACGTGAGTGTGTCACTACACCCCAACCATTTTCTAACGATCAGAAGGTCGAGGAAGCTGTGAAGAAGTGGCTGAAAGAGCTGGCGGCGGAGGTCTATGACACTAGCTTACTAAAGCTGGTGCCCCGACTATAGAAATGTCTCGATCTCGATGGCGATTACATTGAAAAATAGTTTAATATATTTGTGAAGTATCCTGTGAATTTCAATTAAATACAAGCATTTTTCGATCCTACATAAATGTTGTAACCTTACTTTCTGGTTGACCCTCGTAATACACATCGGGCTTAAGTAAGAGACTGTTGGCCATAATCGGCTAACTTCGGCTTTGTAGAGCGTCGCTCTGTCATACGATCCACTAACAGTCTGGCATCTAGAAAGAACAAATCAGAGACAAATCGCGACGGAACATGTGTATAAATGACAGAGACTACGCTCTACAAAGCCGAAGTTAGCCGATTATGGCAGACAGTTTCTTTCTTAAGCCCGATGTGTATTAGTTACCGCCGGGTACTGTACACATGTGATGTTTGCTTTGTGGGCATGTGCAGACATATTTTTACCTAGCATATTTCATTATCAAGACGTAATGAACAAGCGAAAGATTAAATTTTGTGTAATTTTTTTTAAATGTACGTTTAATTAAAAAAATATTTTACTGTGAAGTGGCAAGACTTGCTCAAATTACTGTACTGAAAAAATGTCTTTCTGATTGACTGTTTTGAAGACATTTGAATGAATAATCATTTAACTGCTTGATTATAGAATCTGGTAATGGCAGTTATTTCTTACGATTGGCAAGTGTCCTGCAAGGAGCTCAAGCAGAGAGGGGGCTATCTCCTGCAGACAGGGGAATGGGCTGATTGCAATTTTCTCGTAGGCACCGAGCCCAATCAAGTTTTAGTCAAGGGCCACAAATTAATATTAGCAATGGCATCACCTGTCTTTGAAGCGATGTTTTACGGAGGAATGGCGGAACGAAATGATCCTATACCAATCTTAGACGTCCAACCGGATGCATTTAAAGCATTACTAGAGTAAGTATATTTCGTTGCACTTAAATTATTTCAATATTTTAAAACTATACTTAAGAAATTGTAGCACGGTTCCTGTGACAGTTTTTTTTTTTTTTTTTTTTTTATCCACTTTGCACGGATTTCTCCTGTTACACAAAGAGGGTTTGCTTCTAGCGTTAGCTTATTCGTTAGGAATAATATCAGCCAGGATTCTTCTCATACTGCTAGACGGTACCGAGAATATATCAACCGTGTCATTCAGTTGGTTCAATATCTCTATACCACGGGTGACTGAGTGTTTAGCCATGATATTCGTCCTGTAAGTTGGTATGTAGAACAGAGTGATTCCTTGCAGTTCACAAATTTGCCCCAATACAACCTTGTAACGACGTTCAGTAAATTTAATTATTTTATGAACTTTAATTTAAGCCTCGATTCTAATAAATAGCAAGTTATTTAGGTAAATACATTACATGAAACTAACAATAATGACAAATGAATACATTTTGTTACAAATAATTAGCAAAAATGTGACAGTTTGTTAAAATCAAATAATATTTGGTGACATTTGTCAAAAGTCACTACGTTAGTCCGCATTGGCTAGGGATGGGGTATTCGATAATTGGATTTTCGATTTTATTATACCTAAAATTAAATGTTCGTAATTAGTATTAATTCATAGTGAATCTTAGCCTATTTAAAGATAGATACAAATCATACAATACATAAGAAAGTCAGTATAATGATAATTAGGAAGTAAAACGTCAGTTTAGAGAAAAACAATTTTTCAATTTATAAAAAAATTATTCGATTTGTAAAAAAAAAACTATTTTAGACATGACATTTTTTAAAACGTCACAGGAACCATCCTACATTTTCCCAAGTATAACTCAAATTTTTTTAGACTATCTTTTTGAAGTGTGGATTATGATTTTTATCAACATGAATCAGTAATTTTATATTTATTTTTGTAGGTATATGTATACGGATAATATTAATATAAATTCTTTCGACAAGGCTTGTGAATTATGCTATGGAGCAAAAAAATATATGCTGCCACATTTAGTAGAAGAATGTACCAAGTATTTATGGTCAGATCTTTATCCGAAAAATGCCTGTCGAGCTTATGAATTTGCAAGACTATTTGAAGAACCAATATTAATGGACAAATGTTTGCAGGTAGTTTTTTTATTATAAAAGTTATTAGGTAGACCGAAAAGAAATTAAAAAATTCAATCAATTACAAATAAAAAGTTTATTTAAAAAAAACGAATCTTCTAAATAATGACTACAAAATAGTTGACAGTATCATATATGTCGGCAGTAATTGTTTCGCCTGGTTTCAGTAGTGCAAAGTAAATAACTCCGGCTCTATCCCACCACACACAAAGAAGTACCTTTTTTACCGTTCGAGACGACGGTTTTGGAGTAGCAATAGCTGACTAACCTGACTTGGTGAAAGCCATTGTTTTTTCATGTATAATTATTGTATAGAACTCATTTTTCGTCACAGGTAACAATTTGCCGCTAAAAGGGTTCAGGTTCATGCCTGGATAAGAGAGACGCACAGATAGTACGTCGCTGCTCTATTGCAGTTAATGATGATTCATGAGGAACCCAAATTCCTTGTCTGTAACTTTTCCCTATGCGATGGAGGTGGTCCGGTATAGTTGACCATGGGCAGCTATCATAAGCTCGCTTGATAATTCTGAGATGGATTGTCGAGGATCAGACTCCACTAAAGACGTCAGATCATCATCATCTTTTTATAAAGGTCTTCCCGTTTTAGTAGCATCTTTGAGGTTCCTGTCACCATTTTTAAATTTTGTATCCACCTATGACACTTATCAAGTGTCAATACATCTCCATACGTTTTAGTTAATTTTCTGCGTCGCTTCTTTCGCTTTCATTTTTTTATCAAACAAAAATATCATATGACGGAAATGTTCTTCATCAAATGTTTGTTTCGACATTGTTTATTTAAATAATGGTAAAAAAAATAACATGAAAACAACAAATTTACAACTGTCTTAATTTACTAGCAACAAAAAATATGTGTTCACTGCACTGCACTGCACTGCACTGTGTCTCAACATAAACTGACTGTAAAATAGGATGTCAAAATATTTTGATTTCTTCTCGGTACCCCTAATATATATTATAGCTGATGCATTGATTGAAAAAAAATAATTTTTAGAGGAATTGAGATATTCACGTTTGATTATTTTGTCACATAAGAATTCATATTATATTCTAACTTAAGATGACTTTTGTAGTCTAATTAGTAGAAATATTATGTTCCACCAAGGGAGTTTAAGTTTGAAACAAAAAAAAAAGGAGTTGGTTAAAAGGCAGTTTGGTTAAAATAATTTTTCACTAGATCAATGTGCGGGTTTGAAATGTGCAATAGTATTATCTCCACGTGGTAGCATTGCTGCACCACAAGTAGCGTGCTTAATTTCATTGGGTCCATGACAATGTTGTATCTCATCCAAACTCTTCAACATATCAGAATTATTGATGCAAATACGAACAAAGTATTGGCTATACCTAAAAGAAGAATTTGCGTTACGTTTTCATTATTTAAAAATATGAATACATTTTTTATTTTAAAAGCTGTCAATAGAATTTGCTGAGTTAAGCATATCTCAAGCTTGCAACATCTCACAATGTTCTTACACTAAATATATAGCGTACGAGGGTGGTTCCATAAGTACCCGTGTTTGACGACAAATAGAGTTGCTAATGCAAGTCGCTGTTACCATTGTGTGCTGCCATCTGTTAAATGACGCCAAAAACAAATGTAACACTGATTCATAGGTTAGTTTGTATTTGACAGCTATTGCCGTAAGCAGTGCAACGTGATTTACGCTAAAATGGAGAAAGCGCAGTATCGTTCAGTGATTCGCTTTTTACTTTTGGATGGGAAAACGTGTGAGGAGATAAGAACGAAATCAGATGCTGCTTATGGGGACCCTTCACCATCAATGACAACAGTTATATTTATGGGTCAACGAATTTAAACGTGGTCGAACATCCATTTTTGATGAGGATCGCCCAGGACGCCTGCCAGTTGTGGTTAACGAGGAAATCATTGAAAAAGTCCACGACATGTTTCTCGCTGATCGTCGAACGAAAGTGCGCGAAGTAGCGGAGGCCATAGGTGTGTCGATGGGAACGGCAATTAATATTTTACATAAGTTGACGATAAAAAGTTGTCGGCCCGATGGGTGCCGCGATTACTTATGGTGGACAACGACCGCGTTCGGCTTTCAACTTCAAAGGTGTGTTTGGAGCAATTTAAGCGAGATCCGAAGGAGTTTTTGCGTCGAGTTGTCACCATCGATGAGACCTAGATTCATCATCATACACCGGAAACCAAGCTGAGAAGCTGCTCCAAAAAAAGCAAAGACAATCCCATCGGCCAGAAAAGTTATGGCGACAATTTTTTGGGATGCGAAGGGCGTCTCATGGACTTCTTAGAAAAAGGAAAAACGATCACTGGACAATACTACAATGAGTTATTGGACTGCTTTGACAAGAATTGAAGGAAACGACAACGCACCAGAACATTCATCCGGACTTGTCGCCGCCAAACTAGCATGAATTGCATTATGAATTGCTGCCACACCCCTCCCTATTCGCCCGACCTGGCTCCCTGCGATTTCTTCTTATTCCCAAAAAAATTTAACTCAAATGAGGTCATCGTCGAGACAGAGGCATATTTTGCAGAGCTCGACAATGCCTATTTTTTAGAAGAGTTAAACAAATGGCAGGGACGTTAGGAAAAGTGTATATCCCTAAAATGTAGTCCCCATGTTGAAAAATAAATAATTTGTTTTTGAAAAAAATAGCGGCTTCATCCCTAACACGGGTATTTATTGAACCACCCTCGTATTGTTGATTTCATATGTTATCTTAAATTAATTGTAAAATATGGTTTCAATAAAATCTATCAAAAAAATATTCTATCCATCTATTTAACATTTTTAATCCCACGGGGCCGATCATAGGCCTCAAAGTTTTCATACAAGTTTTTA
This sequence comes from Odontocerum albicorne, assembly GCA_949825065.1. NCBI lineage: Eukaryota > Metazoa > Arthropoda > Insecta > Trichoptera > Odontoceridae > Odontocerum > Odontocerum albicorne. The sequence continues at coordinate 53,585,300 of OX463841.1, forward strand.
TGTTGAATATAGATTTTTTAAACTTTGAGAATCATTCAATTTTGAAATAATACTTTTAAAACTAAATATTAACTGAGATAAAATATAAACTACTGTTTTTTTGTCAAAATATGCTGGGATTAAAATGATTGATATGGTATTGATAAAGAAAATAATTGATAATAGTAATTATAAAAAAATATTGTCAAAATAACGGACTCCTATCTAACCAATTTTTATATTAGTTTTAAGACATAGATGTTAAAATGTTTTCCTGTATAATTAAGAAGCAGCTCAAAAGGGCCTCTAAATACATTCTGGTGGAATGACGTGTGAAAGGAAGTTTATTACTGGGATGCCAATAATAAATTTGACACCGGATATTATAGTCGAATAGGGCTCATTGAGAAAAACCTGGAGACAATTTTTAAAAGCCTTTGCTTCTATTTAGCGACTAATTACTAAGGATATGGACTGAGAAATATCTGATGTCCTCGCGACTGGACTAGCCCTCTATTGGTGAGGGTGTATCTCGACTGGGGGCATATTACGAAATTAACCCAGATATTTTGAAAGTTTCTCTCTTAACCCTTTTCACTTGAATGCCGCCATAGAGGCGGCATGCATGGTTTGCCGTATTACTCGAGTGTCGCCGCTATTGCGGCGAGAAAATAAAGTCTTGTTTCTCAATATTTTTAATATATTGGGTTTTTCAGTTTTCAATATTATTTAACAAAGGATCATATTAGTACAATTAAATAATAATAAGTTACGGAATTTGATCGAGTAAGGCAGTTTATCTCTGCAGATAACGATATTATTCCTCGTACGCACGGGGAGGCGACATAGCAACACAAAATGCCACTCTCAACACACAATGGAATCTTTTGTTCGGAGACAAACAAGTCCCAAGGGCGACACGTGTACTTTCCTGGTATATTATTACCGTATAAGCTAGCTGTGCTGAGAAATATCATAATTCAATGCGTACTGCACTGGCATGTTGCGGTCACATTTCAATAACTATAGGAGTCCCTAAAATGGGGGAGGAAACTATTTTTTGAGAGATGGAGGTGTGTGTCATAAATTCTTATAAACTTTATAAAGTTTCCAAGGAAGAAAACAATGTAAAACCGACACATTTAAAATTTGTAAAATGATTGGTTGATCAATTAGTAGGAGATTATCGAGGAGATACTTCATTTCGACGACGCTCCCCTACTCTCCCTACAGAAGACCGACTTGTATATAAATTGCATATTCTACGTTCTGGAACTAAGAAGGACTGCGCAGTATGTTCCAATAGAAACATTCCGAGTGGAAGAAAAGAAACATGATTATATTGCGAAACCTACGAAAGTAAACCTGGACTTCACGTTGGGGATTTTTATGTAAAATACCATACAATGAGAAACTTCAAATAATCAATTTTCATGTTCATTCATTCCTAACATACCTATTTCACCAAAATAAAAAAAAGAGTTTTTTGTATTTTTATAAATTTAATTATATTTCAACGTAAATGTTTTTTTTTTTCTTAAAAAATGTTTCGAGTTGGCTGTAGGCGCATAACAAAAAGTTTTCGAGTGCAAAGGGATAAATGTATTTTTCATTGCCTTGAAATATATGTGTAACTTCAGGGTATATGTGTACATTCTATATTGCTATCAAAAATGTCGTCATATATGTGTAACTTCAGGGTATATGTGTACATTCTATATTGCTATCAAAAATCTCATTATATATGTGTAACTTCAGGGTATATGTGTAACTTCAGGGTATATGTGTACATTCTATATTGCTTTCAAAAATCTCGTTATATATGTGTAACTTCAGGGTATATGTGTAACTTCAGGATATATGTGTACATTCTATATTGCTATCAAAAATCTCGTCATATATGTGCAACTTCAGGGTATATGTGTAACTTCAGGGTATATGTGTACATTCTATATTGCTATCAAAAATCTCGTCATATATGTGTAACTTCAGGGCATATGTGCACATTCTATATTGCTATCAAAAATCTTGAATTTATTTTCCTTAAATTTTTAGATAATCTGCACTCAAACAATAGAAGTCTTGTCCGAAACGAGTTTCGAAGAAGTTGAAATTGGAACTGTGGTCACAGTATTCGAACAGAATTATTTGAATATCGAAAGCGAACTAGAATTATTTAATGCGGCTGTTAAATACGCTAACGCCCAGGCAGCTAATCAGGCGCAGAAACCTCCGCAGGTGGTCTTGTCCCAACCGTCTGTTCCTGCGGTTCAAGCCGAACCTGATAATCCCACGAGCCCTCATTCAGCCGGTGAACATGTAGAGACCATCGCAGGACCCGTTCAGGACCGAATCGCCATTCCTTGCCATAGCAGAGTTCAGAAATCATCAGGTGAACTTTACGAAATTGTCTAATTTTAATTACAATACAATCAATAAAAAGCTACAAAATACAAATCAAAACAGCGATGATATAAACCTCGTAACATATCACATAGCAAAAATGAAAATCAACAACAAAATTGAAAAACATCCAAGTATATATTGGGTGTACAAATTAGGTCGGTCCGTTTTTTTGCGTTCAAAAATGCATTTATTTCTAAACAAAATGAATGAACAGATCAATTAAAGTATTGTCCATCGCTGGTTACTACTTTTTCCCATCTCTCAGGCAATTTTCGAATTTCGTCTCGAAAAAATGGCTCGTCTTTTGAGGTGATCCAAGTTTGGAGCCAATTTTCGGTTTCTACGAAAGAAGTGAACCGGTGACCTGCCAAATCGTGCTGCATCCTTCGGAATAATCAATAATCAATAATCAGAAGGAGCAATGTCCGGGGAATACGGCGGGTGCGGTAAAACATTCCATTTGAGCGTTTCCAAATATTTTTACCACTTTTGCGACATACTCGAAGAAGATCAGAGTCAAACGCTAGAGGAGCTTGCAGAATCATTGGGTGGGACTCAACAAGCCGTTTCAGTACGATTGAGAGCCATGGTTGAATGATTCAAAAAACAAGGAAATTGGGTGCCTTATGAGCTGAAACCGAGAGACGTTGAAAGGCGATTTTTCACTTGCAAGCAGCTGATTCAAAGGCAACAAAGAAAAGGTTTTTTGCATCGGATTGTTACTGGAGATGAGAAGTGGATATTCTACGACGACCCCGAGAAGAAAAAATACTACGCTAAGCCCGGTCAATCGTTGCCATCGACCTCAACATCAACACCAAAACAGAACATACATGGTTCGAAGATCATGCTCTGTATCTGGTGGGACCAAAGAGGTGTTGTTTACTATGAGGTGCTGAAACCTGGTGATTCCATTACAGGCGATCGGTATCGGCTACAATTAATTCGTTTGAGCCGTGCATTGCGAGAAAAACGGCCGGAATACGAGCAAAGACATGATAAAGTTATTCTTCTTCATGACAACTCTCGGCCTCATGTCGCAAAAGTCATAAAAAAATATTTGGAAACGCTCAAATGGGATGTTTTACCGCACGCGCCGTATTCCCCGGACATTGCTCCTTCTGATTATTGATTATTCCGAAGGATGCTGCACGATTTGGCAGGTCACCGGTTCACTTCTTTCGTAGAAACCGAAAATTGGCTCCAAACTTAGATCGCCTCAAAAGACGAGTCATTTTTTCGAGATGGAATTCGAAAATTGCCTGAGAGATGGGAAAAGTAGTAGCCAGCGATGGACAATACTTTAATTGATCTGTTCATTCATTTTGTTGAGAAATAAATACATATTTGAACACAAAAAAACGGACCGAACTAATTTATACACCCAATAGATTTTGTGTTATCTATGCTTTGTGCTTTGGAAATATATTTATTAAAAAAAAATGTTATTTGACATTGAATTAGGACTTCTTGTCATTTCAGCGCCATCATGTTCATCATCACATTCCCAACTGTCGATTAGGAATGCAATACAAAAGATTCGTTTCCTAACCCTGACACCGCAGCAGTTTGCCGAGAGTGTATCCCGGTCTACTCTACTGACGCAGGCAGAAGCCTTTGCCATACTCATGAACATCTCTTCCCCCTGCTGCGGGATACCAATGCCCGAAGGTTTCTCCACTTCCACTGAACCGAGAAGGAAGGCACCACACTTTAATAAGCCTGTGAGTTATATGTAAGCCTTTGACTCTTTATGTGGTGAAATGACCAATAACCTCTACCTTTAAGGGATATCCGTTAATACAGGTTAAATCCAATTGTAACTAAATTCATGGGACCATAAAGATATTTCCTTATACTGAATTTGGAAGAAAAATATAGTATTGAAAGAACTCTTATTTCAGAGTAGAAACTTGTTCACATACACTCAATTAATTTTTGAACTACTGAATTTTTCTTACCAGTTTTTGTTTTTTATTTCTTCATTAGAGCGTCCAAACTCATTGACCATTATTTAAATATTGCTTGTGTCACCCAAACCCATTAGATATTGGGTTCTTTAAATATTGCTTGTGTCACCCAAACCCATTAGATATTGGGTTCTCTGTGCTTTGCAAATATATTTATTTAAAAAAAAAAATTATTTTACATTAGAACTTTTTGTATGGATCCCCTCAGCGACTACCAGATCTGTAAATATGAAACCGGAATATGCTCATAGATGGCTCTAGTTGTCAATGTAGTGACTGACAAACCGCGTCATTCCCGCCTTTTTCTTGTGTTTACATTTATCAAAGACTTATAACTCACAACAGTACAAGTTGAATACAACAACATATGTTTTCATAGCATTGAACATGTCTGTTTTTGTGCTTGAAAACTATGATTTGTGAACAGCATTGATTTTCTGTTACCATTTGAAGAAAACTGCTACAGAATCGCATCGAATGCTCTTACGGTGAGCATGCTCTTGGTAAATCACAGTGCTTTGAGTGGTTTAAAAAATTCAAAAGTGACGTTTTTGACGTGAGAAATGAAGAACGTGGAAGAACACAAAAAATTTGTAGACGCCGAATTGCGAGCATTGTTGGATGAGGATGATGCTCAAATGCAACAACAACTCGCGGATTAATTAAATGTGACACGAGAAGCCGTCTCCATACGTTTGAAAACCATGTGAAATATCCAGAAGGTGGGAAAATGGGTTCCACATGAACTGAATGAAAGACAGCAGGAAAACTGAAAAACCACTTGCGAAATGCTGCTCGCCAGGTACAAAAGAAAATCATTTCTCCATCGAATTGTGACTGGCGATGAAAAATGGATATATTTCGAGAATCCTAAGCGTAAAAGATCATGGGTAACTCCAAGCAAACCAGCGACATCGACTGCAAGGCCAAATCGCTATGGACGAAAGACAATGCTCTGTGTTTGGTGGGATCAGAAGGATGTTATCTATTATGAGCTGCTAAAACCTGGCGAAACCGGTAATACTGAACGCTACCGACAACAAACGATGCATTTGAACCAAGCATTGTGTGAAAAACGACCAGAATATCAAAAGAGGCAACACAAAGTGATTTTGCTTCATGATAATGCACCATCGCATACAGCAAAACCGGTCAAGGAAACGATTGATGCGTTTAGTTGGCAAATACTTTCGCATGCGGCTTACTCACCAGACTTGGCTCCATCCGATTACTACTTATTTGCATCGATGGGAGACGCACTTGCTGAGCAGCCCTTCACTTCTTACGAAAACGTACGAAAATGGCTCGATGATTGGTTTGCCTCAAAAGAGCAACAGTTTTTTTTGACGTGGCATCCACAAATTGCCAGAGAGACGGGAAAAATGTGTAGCTAGCGATGGTCAATACTTTGAATACATTTTTTTTAAACATTTTCATACAATGAATGTGTATTTTCTATAAAAAAAAATCCGGTTTCATATTTACAGACCTGAAATTTTCGTTATACTGAAATTTTTATTTAGTTAAAACGAGACTCATTAAACATGTAATTTTATAGATATTCGATTAAAAAAAATCATTATTCTGAAAGTTTCGTTACTTCAGTGTTCATTATATCCAATGAGATTTGACCTGTATTATAAATTCCACAGACACGGTCTTAGGACTGTCTATGGCGCATTTTTTAAATTTTAACAAGTGTAATAGTCTGAATTTTGATATTTTAACATCTGTTGAATTAAACTCAAATTTTAAATTAATTATACTCTATGCATATAATTAATACCTTGTGATCACTAAATCTGTTAAGTTTTAGCAATAACAAGTCTTACAATAAGTCAATGACATGACTGCTCTAGGCAACTAGAAACTGCTGAAATGCGCATGCCAAGATGGTCAGCTGGTGTGTCCTTAAGAGACAAAATAAAAAGCTCACACATTCGTGGAAGCCTAGGTGTTACAGACATCAACAGCAAGATGGAGGAGAGGCGATTGAGATGGTATGGGCACGTTGGACGCAGAGCACCCGATCACATTGTGAACCAGGCAATCTCCATGGATCTTCCTCGAATAACAACCAGAGGAAGACCAAATAATTCATGGGTGGTACAAAAAGATAACCTGATGCAGATGCACGGCCTGTGGGACGTAGTCCGGGACAGAAGAGCATACAACCTGAGGATGAGGAGAGCTGACCCCAACAGTCTTCGCAGACAGTGAGTTGGGATGGAGCCAGGGAGAAGAATGACATGACTGATAAGAGGTGTAAAAGATGAATTCTTTTGAGAACTATAGGACTAACCATATGATCTCCTTAGATTTAATAAATGTGTCACCATAATATATGAACTGTGGTTGGGAAGCTTATGAAAATGGGAGATATTCTCCCATCTCATTCTTGGTCTGCTGAACTCCACTATTACGAGGGCTATCTGGAAAGTAACTTTTATTTATTAATCAAAAAATTACCTAGATTAAAACTTGAATTTTTCCGATATTTCTACAAATTTCCTCACTCGTTACATTCTCCCCATAAACTTCACAAATTTGATGATAAGTTTCAACCGCTTTACAGTTTCTGGCTAACAGAAATCTTATTACCGGGCGTACCTCGAAGCTGGCGGGATTCTCAATTGCAATACATATTTTAAACGATGTTACGAAACGAGTAACAGCAACACAAAATTATCTTTACCACTGCTAAATTTCTACTGATTCACACCACACTGCTGCGCTAAGATGGCGTCATTACCCCCCCCCCCCCCCTCCCAACCCCCTCCCTCACTCATTATAACCTGTTACATTAAAACGTAAGTTACTTTCTGGATAGCCCTTGTCGATTCAAGTTATAAGATTGCGTAATGAAGTGAGTCTCTGTTTTGAAGGTTATAGACGTGGACAGCCCGAGCCCAGATTGTGTGTTGCCACCCATGTCTCCGGGTGTGCCCCTCAGTGGACAGCCCCCTTCTGCAGAAGGACCCCTCACTCCCATGTACCCACACCCCAGGGACAAATATTATTGCCGCCGCTCCATCGTCTACCAAACGGATAGGCTCAATAACAGCATACTGGATTGCTCTGTCACCTTCACGGTCGACAAGAATGTGTGCATTCTTGGAATACAGGTAACATATTGTCTTTCAATACTAAGATACAGAATTAGCTGCAGTCAGGTTTCTGGCTGTTGAACAATTACAGAAGGCTTTGACTATACAGGAGGACAGCTGGACAATATAAATTCAATCAAGAGTACGATCATATCACACCTTTTCAGTAGAAACTTAACTGATCGAATATAAAAAATAAACATCAAGTGGATATATTGTCACTTATGTATTGGGTGTTAACATAAGTGGTGTGGACCAAAAATAAAACAAAATGCTAACAATTATACGTCATTCGGAAAGTAAATTTTTTGTTCTACAAGATAATGTGTTTGCTTTTACGTTACATATATTATCTTTTTTATTACAAGCCTTCAAAATGGAATGTCAAGTAGACGAAAGGGAGAATTTTCGACGCCTCCTTCTGTTCGCGTTCAATCGAGGGAAGAGTTTCTTGCGATATTTGCGAAGTGTATCAATTGTCGAACCTAAAATCAATTGTCGAACGTTGATTTTTGTTGTTTTCACTCAAAACATGTGGAACCCAAGCGCTGAACTTCTGGACTTTTCCCATTGATTTAAGATGGCGGTATACAGTCATGTGACTACAATTCATCTGCTCAGCCGATTCTACAGTGGTTTGAAGGGGATCTTCGTGAATAATATGGTTTAAGCGGTCCTCATCGAAGTCCACAGGTCGTCCGGAATGCTCTATGTCTTTCAGGTCGAAATTACCGTCTTTGAAACGCAAAAACCATCGACGAGCTGCCCTTTCATTCGTAGCATCTTCACCGTACACTTCGCAAATATCGCGAGCAGCTTTGGCAGCTTTATTCCCTCGATTGAACGCAAACAGAAGGAGGTGTCGAAAATGCTCACTTTCGTCTACTTGACATTCCATTTTGCAGGCTTGTAATCAAATAAAATAATATGTTGTTTATAGTTAAGGCATTAGCGTTGTGGAGGTTTAAAGACATTGTAATTTATTTTTAACAAACACTGTTTATTCCACTTTTTTATGACGGTATAACCCTACCGGTTTCAAGGCTTTCACCTCATCTTCAGGGGAGCGTAAACAAGACTAAATGCTGTTCGGACTGGTACCGATATAGACACTTCAACGGATGGAGGCGGGAGGGGTGAGAGGAAGGCTAGGTATAATTTCGGCCAAGAGCGGGGAGATTTTGGGGAAATAACTATTCAACAGATGCTCTGATCGGTATACTGACTTAGAAATTTCTAGGGCCTCTAATCTGTCCAATCTATTTCCGTTGCCGCTAATATGTAAGAATTTGGCATCATCGATAGAAAAAGTATGATTCTCACGGTGACAATGATTAGCCATTTCAGAATAAATTAGAGGATTTGTTAAAGCAGATTGGTGTTCACAAAATCTCTTTTCAAAAGATCTTCCTGTCTTTCCTATATAGAAATTATCACAGTCAGCACATAAAAGTTTATACACACCGCTGTTGTTAAGTATTCCATTTTTATACCGAGCCTTCCTCTCACCCCTCCCGCCTCCATCCGTTGAAGTGTCTATATCGGTACCAGTCCGAACAGCATTTAGTCTTGTTTACGCTCCCCTGAAGATGAGGTGAAAGCCTTGAAACCGGTAGGGTTATACCGTCATAAAAAAGTGGAATAAACAGTGTTTGTTAAAAATAAATTATAAAATAATATATGTAACGTAAAAGCAAGCACAACATCTTGTAGAGCAGAAAATTTACTTTCGAATGACGTATAACCTTTACCATTTTGTTTTACTTTTGGTGCTCATTTTTACAGTTGAAAAAAAACTGACAAAACTTATTTTAACACCTAATACAACATTATGTCCTGCCGCGCCTCCTCATGAAATAACGTCATCATTCCGTGTCCCTTTTGGAGTAGAAAGAGAAAACGGATTTACATCCATGCACACAGCCTCTGCTCTTCTATTTTTTAATTGTTTTACCTTTCACTTCAGGTATAATTTATTCAACTATCCCAACACCTTTTTTGCAGAGTTTGATAAGTAAATTGTATAAGAGATGCGAGAAGAAACATCTGAGAATGAATGTTGCAAAATCCAAAGTAATGATGATGTAAAGTGTGAAAGGAAAAGTAAATGCGATATATGGGGGAATAATGAAAGATCGGAGCAAGTTGAGGAATTCTGCTATTTGAGTAGTATTTTCTCAGATGATGGAAGAGTTAAGAGTTATGTAGGGAATACCGACATCCCTAAATATTGTCAACATGCACGGTCAACGACCGATGAATCAACCTTTGAATATGTACAAAGATCACATACCAGAACGTCAATATTGTTTACACGCAAATAATATTTACGTCGCATTCCACGGTGGAAAGAGAACGCATCGCGTTGTCTCACCGTTTCGGCAATAAATATTCTACCCACTATATCATTGGCAATGTCTGCGACCACCTCGGCACGCACAGGAGTGAGATCAAGATATACTGCGGACGCATTCACGCGCCCCGTTCTGAAATTGTATATATACCTACTTATCGACAAATAAAGAGCACTTATTATTATTCACTTGACCATTCATCGTTGTTTACTATTTATTGATTATTCACTCTCACTTTTTCGCATTCCTGAATCGACGTATTTTATTTTAAATACAAAACAAATCATAATCATCACGACGTTCCAGTAAAACATCCCGCTAAATTGATGACCCCGAACGAAAAGGAACACCGAATTCGACTAAAGCGAATACAGCGATGTCAACAACATCATCATCAGCACGTCCTACTAGGACATACGCTAAAGTTATATTGAATGGTGTGTAGCGATAGGAAACAATGTGAATGGGCGGAATTGGAAGTATTATTGGATCAAGATTCATGCCAAACGCAAGAAGAACTTGCATTTGCATTAGGAGTGACTCAACAAGCAATTTCACATAGGTTGAAATCATTGGGAATAATTCAAAAACAAGGAAATTGGGTTCCATATGAACTGACACCGAGAAACGTTGAACGCCGATTTTCCACATGTGAAATGCTGCTTGCCAGGCATAAACGAAAGGGTTTTCTGCACCGTATAATCACTGGTGATGAAAAATGGATCCACTATGATAATCCAAAAAGGAAGAAATCATGGGAACGCCCTGGCCACGTTTCAACATCTACAGCTAAGCCAAATATTCATGAAAAAAACTCTTTTTGTGTATTTGGTGGGATCAGCTTGGTGTCGTGTATTATGAGTTGCTCAAACCGAACGAAACCATTGCTGGGTCTGTCTACCGAACACAATTGATGAGATTGTGTCAAGCACTCGAGGAAAAGCGCGCCCACTACTACTCTAGACACGACAAAATTATTCTCCTGCATGATAATGCTCGTCCACATGTTGCGGCGCCGGTCAAAACCTATTTGGAAACACTCAATTGGGAAGTTTTACCCCACCCGCCGTATTCACCAGACATTGCTCCTTCTGATTTCCACTTGTTTCGATCGATGACGCATGGCCTGTCTGAGCAGAACTGCACATCATATGAAGATACCAAAAATTGGGTCGATTTGTGGATAGCCTCAAAAGATGAAGCATTCTTCCGATGCGGTATCCGTATGCTGCCAGAAAGATGGGAAAAAGTAGTGACAAGCGATGGGCAATACTTCGGTTAAAACATGAGGTTCCGTTCTTTCACAAGAAATGTCCAATTTATGATAAAAAAACGGCGGAAACTTATTTGTAAACCTAATAATTACGAACATTTAATTTTAGGTATAAAAAAAATCGAAAATCCAATTATCTTATACCCCATCCCTAGCCAATGCGGACTAACGTAGTGACTTTAATCAAACGTCACCAAATATTATTTGATTTTAACAAACTGCCACATTTTTGTTAATTTGTAACAAGATGTATTAATTTGTCATTATTATTAGTTTTATGTAATGTATTTACCTAAAGAACTTGTTATTTATTAGAATCGAGGCTTATATTAAAGTTGATGAAATAATTAAAATTACTGAACGTCGTTACTAGGTTACGTTACAAGACCATGCTACATTTTCTCTAGTATAGCTAACGAATTACAATAAAAAAGTAGACTTGGATAATGTTATCTTGGTTCTGTCTATGTTTTCTATGGTGTGTATGTATGTTTTGTAAGAAAGCTCTTGTGTTAACAGGTGCCTACTCAAGGCTTAGGTGAGGACCCGCAAGCCCTGCCAGCATCTGGTACCTATTCCGAGTTGCTATACGCGCATTTATTAGACGCAGACGGCTCCCGCCTCACCTACACCCACTACACCTCCCGAGTGCCCTACAGGTCTCTCCTGGACATCACATTCAACAGGCCCTTCTACATACAGCGGAATAAGGTAGCTTATTTGATACTCACCAATCTGTTTATTGAACACTTGTCACTTTCGGTATGTTAACGTGCTTTAAAACTATGTTCGCACAATCATAAATCTATAAACCTAGGTAACCTGTAAAATTAGTTTATCTATATCAGATATTGGCAACTATTGGTATTTTTGGATCTTCATTAAATATCACACCGTTTCACTGGTAAGGTAGGTAGTGAGGAGAGAGCACCAGATTTTCCTATTGCGACACATCTTTAACCTTTCCTTACTTATGATGTGTAACTAGTACACATTGCTTCTAAAAACTTGAATATCTCGATAAATATAATAAATACTGGCTTCAGATTTTAGGTATTCCTCCGTAATAAATTTACGCATTGAATGAAAAAAATAATATTAATAATAAATAGCACTTATCGGCCACATCACAGATATTTTGTGAAAATCGGGAATAAATTCACCGATACAATCAAACGTATGCCAGTGTGTGATGTAGGTATATTCATTCTAAAAAACCGCTATGGGTGAAGAAGCTATGGTATTCACGTCTCACTCTTATTCTACTTCGGTATATGGGAATGCAAGAAATAGAATCTCAGTTCTCTCGCTTCAGTAGCTTGCGGGCATCCATTTGAGGTGGTCTCTTCGCCCATTTTGTGAACGTCGGTCGATGTTTTTTTCATGTTTTCAGCAATTAAATTTCAATTATTATCACTTTTGACTTCAAATTTAATTAATAAGTGATTGGCTGTGAATATTCTTTTTTTTCCTATTGATGTGTATTGAATACACAGCACCGGAACGCGTGGATTTTTTTAGCACAGGAAGGGAAAGGTTAACTTCTACATCCATACACCTCATATAACTTATACAATTTCTTTTTGCAAAATATAATTACTTTATTCCAACCGTACGTTCATTGATCTACCTCTAGCTCGCTTTTCACTCAAATTTGAACTATATATTTTTTTGTTAGTTTTTATTCATTCATTCGTTTTACATGCCCAAACTATCTCAAAGTGCTCTTCTACATCTTACTCAATACTTATCTACCTTAAGTTCACAATAATCCCTAATCACTTCATTCCTTATCCTCTCATAGATCTTCTTCTTCTCAGTGCGTGCATTTCTACACCATTTATTTGGCTCCTTTCAGATTTTTTCTACATCCACATTTCTCTATGATACGAGGCATATCCAGAAAGTAAGTGTACTGAATTTTTGTAGGTTACAATTTTTTTTATTTAAACAAAAAAATTACGTGGTTACCGTAGTACATATGTAAGCAATTTTTCAACATAGTCGCCATTCCTCTCAATGCAGGTGGTGAAGCGGGGTATCAACTTTTTGATGCCTTCCTCGAAGTAGTTTCCCGCCAACCCCTCCGTCCACTTCTCCACCTCCTCCTTTACCTCCTCGTCGGTTGAAAACCTTTTTCCACCCATGTGCAGCTTCAGGGAGGTAGAGATAGTAATCTGAAGGTGCTAGGTCAGGGGAATGCGCGGGATGGTTCAGGACATCCCATTTAAACGAGGCGAGCAGTTCCTTCGTGGCGTTGGCCGTGTGTGGTCTTGCATTGTCGTGCAGCAGGCAGACTCCCTTTTTCAGCATGCCTCGCCCTCCGCAATTTTTTTAAGGTCTCACAGTATCTTGCACAGTTGATGGTCTCCCCTTGAGGCATATATTCAATTAAAATTATGCCTTGACAGTCCCAAAACACGGATGCCATGATTTTCTTGGCTGAAATTGAGAATTCACATGACTATGTGAGAACAAATATTGAAATTAAAATAATAACATAATAAAACCTTTGAAATTTCAGTTTTACAAAGTTGGCGTGGTGTTCAACAAGGTGGGGTGGTATCCACTCGGCGTGTGCTGCCAGTCTGTGCTAGTGGATGGCACTTATTTCAACTTCGGAGTGGGCCCATCATCGGACTCGGTCAGGGACGGTCTCATTCAAGCCATCATCTTCGCATATTAATTACCCGCTGCCTATACTTGTGAAGGATGGGCCAAAATCAAAAGTGTTCATTTGTAGCACTTGCCATTTTAGTATCATCTCTTTAACACGTTGATCGCCAACAGGTTTTACTTAAAATAGTTCAAATTTATTTATTTTTTTAGTTGTATTTGATAGGATATGTAAGAATGTATTGTTTTTATTTATTTTGATGATTTTTTAACGAGGATTATTGGTTTTTTTGATGTGCCGGCCACGGGTGTCCGTTGCGGCGCCAATAGATCGATTTATTGCAATGCGTCGGGCCGGCCAATTTGCCGGCCACCTATCGCGCTCTACCATGCGCGGGGCGACTGCGCGCTAGTTTGTTTTTGGTTAGAACATTGACTGTTATTTGTTTGGATTTCAATTAGTCACACATGTCACTCTTATTAGCAGTATCGTGAGTTGTGTCACATTAAAAATAAACCAATAGCTATGGTGTTACAGTGAATAAGCTATACTGATACGATACCTGCTAATATAGCGATCAACTTCAATAAAGAACATCGTTATTGCTAAATTTTCATTTTTATATCAATAAAAACACATTTACGATTTTATAAAAAAGATTTTTTTTTTCATCACATTTTCGAGCCTATATCATATTTAGTGACTTGGAAGAAATATTCTCAGGCCAAGTTGCAGTAATATACCGATGGGCCATCCCGGTCACTGCATATAGAAAAATCCACAGTACGCGTGCCCTTTGGCACTGTATAACAACTCTAAGGTAGGTCTTCCTTGCCGGTCACCGGTGACCCCCACGGCACCCTTAAAGCAATTCAGTGCCGGTCACCGGTGACCCCCATGGCGATCAACGTGTTAAATAGTTTTATTTTGTCAGAAGTTCAGTGTATAGCCAAAAAAATTTAAACATAATGCTGGGATGGCAGTTGTACACTAAAATAATTATTTTATCGAAAGTATTGTTGAATTTTGAAGTAACATTTTCTGTTGTATTATTACACTTTGATTGTATACAGTACAACCTGACGGACTTGTTGCCATGTGGCAATCACTTCCAGCAAACCAGAAAGGTGTTAAATATGCCTTAAGTGAAATCCAAACTAGAATCCTTTTTAAAAAATCTGGGTTCCAACGGGAATCGAACCCGTAACTCCCAGGTTGAAATCCAGACGTCTTACTTACTAGGCCACGGAGGTTTAATTCATTTGAATCACTGTTAAAAAGATTTTCCATTCTCAATAATCAATACTGATGACGTCTATGGGTTAGATGGTAAGATGCCTGTCTTCCAACCTGAAGCTTGCTGGTGCAATTCCCATTAATTCCCAATTTAAAAAAAAAAAAAGGGTTTTTAGTCTAGTTTTTATTTAAGACTTCTGTAACATTTTTCTGATTGGTTGGAAGAGATTGCTACACAACATGACGGTGTACTGTATTCAATAATATTGTAATACAGTTAAGTACAATTTTCACTCTCAAAAATGTCTACATTTTAAATAAATAAATACAGGTTTATTGATAGCAACACAGTACGCACATAATACATTTAGACACATTAAAAAGAGAATGCATTAAAAAACAGAAGCTATCAAAAGGTCTGGGCTCATCTAATAACATCCCCCCGGCCAAGATACACCTTACCAATATAGGGCGAGCCCAGCTACGGGGACACCAGATGTTTTTCAGCCCATTTTAAAGATATAGCATTGTTGGTGGCAAAATTAATTAAAATATTTGTTTAATTATATTTAGATTTGGGATTGTGATAGAAGAAACTTTTATTTTACAGTAAATAACACATTAATTTTTGTAATCCAATAAACTAGTGTTTTTTTAACAATTACTACATGCAATAAAAGTAGTACAGTGGAACCTTGATTCAGTGGAACCTGCGACATAATAAATAGATTTAATAAACAAACATTTAACTGCACTTTATCCGTATTGAGGAGAACTGATGGCGTAAGTGGAAGGTGGTTAGGCAGGTGGACAGTAAGAGTGATGTTATTATTTAAAAAAGTTCTTCTTCTTTTAGGCCTGTGTCTTTCCATCTTTTGGGAGGTCGTCCTGGAGGTCTGCTTGCTTAGGGCATGGCGCGTATTTTCGCGATTAAAAAACGGTGGATTATGAAAAAAATGTAAAAAAACAAGAATATAATGTAATTTGTCATGGCATATGCCATAGGTAATGCCGACATCTGAGCAGGTACTTAAAAATGATATTTCGACATGGTGTTTTCTGCTTGCACGCTCTCGGTATGCTAAAATTGGAATGAAAGGATAACAATCTTGCTTTGGGGATACTGTCCCTGGCCATTCTTATGGCTCTTGGTTCCGCCATTCTGGATACATGTTCGTTCCAGAACCTTTTTCTCTGTCGTCCCCATCTGGCAATATCTTCAACTTCGCACATCCTTCGGATTTCTGTATTTCGTACTTTATCACGAAGGGTTTTGCCAGCGATACTCCTGAGTACCTTTATTTTGCTGGTTCGAAGTAGATTTTTGGTTCTGACAGTGTCGGCTCCAGACTCTATGCTGTATGTCATTATGGGGCGGACACAGGTCTTGTATATCCTCACCTTGCTTTGGATGTTAATATACTTGTTTTTCCAGATAGTGTTCTTTAAACATGATTGTTCAAGCACTTCGCCATAGAGGTCATTATTGCACATTACGCTAGCACCCAAGTATTTAAATTTTATAATTTGTTCAATTGGCGTGTCGTTGATCGCCACACTGCATCCAACTGGCTCTCTGGCTAGAGTCATGCATTTAGTCTTGCTGATGGAGGTAGACATGTTGTATATTTGGAAGCAGTGTGGAATCGATGTAGCATTTGTTACCTTGCGTAAAAACGTCAGGTGACTGTCCTGGTTTTACTTCTCATTTCTGTCTCGCCATAATGAGGTTTGTTTTTGCCTGCATTTAAAAAAAAATCTGAAGTGGCTTGGTACGGTTATAGAAAATGTATTTTTGAGAACTGAATGAAAACAATATGTTCGAGAATCAAAATGTTGGAGATGAGAGACATTCGAGAACCGAGGTTCCACTGTACTTGATTACGGCTCATCCTTTACCTGGTTTTGAAAATTGTAAATTTGTATACATAAGTATTTTAGTATTGTATAGATAGTCCATATGGGTACAGACTAACATTTATTGAGTGAAATGTTTTTTTCAACTTTGTTTCTTATGCATTTACCTCGGCATTAATTATCTTATTTGTTATACAATATATAATTGTTATACTTGAGAAAATGTAGCACGATCCCTGTGACAGTTCACAAATTTGCCCCAATACAACCTTGTAACGACGTTCAGTAATTTTAATTATTTTATCAACTTTAATATAAGCCTCGATTCTAATAAATAGCAAGTTTTTTAAGTAAATACATTACATAAAACTAACAATAATGACAAATTAATACATCTTGTTACAAATTAGCAAAAATGTGGCAGTTTGTTAAAATCAAATAATATTTGGTGACGCTTGTCAAAAGTCACTACGTTAGTCCGCATTGGCTAGGGATGGGGTATACGATAATTGGATTTTAGATTTTTTTATACCTAAAATTAAATGTTCGTAAATAGTATTAATTCATAGTGGATCTTGGCCTATTTAAAGATAGATACAAATCATACAATACATTAGAAAGTCAGTATAATGAAAATTAGGAATTAAAACGTCAGTTAAGAGAAAACTATTCGATTTGTAAAAAAAAAAACGATTTTAACCCATCCCTTTGAGACATGACATTTCAAACGTCACAGGAACCATCCTACATTTTCTCAAGTATTGATAAGTTTTCCGTTCCTGTGAATGTATTATAATAACATTGGCCTCGATCTGTTTACTTGTATTATATATAATATTATTTAAACAGATGACATTTTTGTATATATTTACTGTTGTTATTTAGACTAGACCTAGTGAAAAGTTGCAACAACTCATGTTATGTATTATAGTTTCTTCCTTCAGCATCAGCTTAATATATTTAAAATGCAAGGATGAATTTACTATATTTTCTAACTGAATAAAAGCAATGTAATTGTTGATCATTTTATTTCTTAATATTCCTTATTGCATCGTATGGGCTATTCTATGTCAGATGAATGTTTGATATTTTAGCGGATGTCCTTGTGGGACGTGCTGATGATTTTGATTGTTTGGTATTTAAAATAAAATACGTTGATTAGCAATGCGGGAAGTGAGAGTGAATAATCAATGAATAGTAAACAGTGACGAATGGTCAAATGATTAATAATTCTTTATTTATCGGTAAGTAGGTATTTATACATATTCAGAACGGGGCGCGTGAGTGCGCCCGCAATATATTTTTATCTCACTCCTGTGCGTGCAGAAATGGTCGCAGACGTCGCGAATAATATTGTGGGTAGATAATTTGTTGGCGAAAACGGCGAGACAGCGCGATGCGTTCTCTTTCTACTGTGGAATGTATCGTAAATAGTATTTGCGGGTAAACAATATCAATGTTCTGGTATGCGACCTTTGGACATATCCGAAGGTCGTTTCGTCGGTCGTTGACCGTGCGTGTTGACAATATTCAGGGACGACCGTAGTTCCTACAATATCATGAATGGGCCTAATTTTTAGGATATTTATTTCTTTTTAAAAAAAAATCCTGTCAGATTTTTGAGATCATGAATTTTCAAAATATCGACATAGCCGTTTGCCGTAAATGCTAAAATACAATTCGCAAGAGACTCCTTTGAACTACGGAGCTGAGCATTCGCAGATATGCGTTGGGAGTTCATTTTAACGCCCTTTTCATAATCAATATGAAACCGTACTCAGAATCTTACGGGACATTTGTTTCTTATCATCTGGAATATGAATCTAACATTTTTTTTAACCCTTCCCTTACAGTGATAAAAATAATACGCGTGTTACGGTGTTGGGTAGTGAGTACGCAATAAAAAATTTGCGATTTTAAATCGGAAAAATAAGAACATTCATAGATAATCCCCTTTATTAATTATAATTGAAGTTAAAAATTATAATAATTGAGATTTATTTGCTAAAAACATTAAAAAACCATCTGAAAACATTAAAAAACGCTCACGGAACGGGCGTACGTCTAACCTATTTGCAAGCCTAGAAGCTACTAGTGGCGCGGAACGTCAGTCACATACCCCGGCGCTTACGCTTATGCTTGCGACGTTGAGACAGTTCAGCTCCTCGCAATTCAGTCTAGTATGCAAGAGTGAGATGCGAATATAGTGTCCCGCATACTATTCACCTATCGTCAAGATGAGGCACTCGCAGCGTTTAAATGCGAATTGGTTTTCGATCTTTACAAAACACCTCGATGTAGTCGATAAATTCTGATTACGATTAATATTATTTTTTAAATCAATGCGTAAATATATTATGGAGGAATACCTAAAATCTTAACCTTGTATTTATAGAGATATTGATGGTTATTAGAAGCAACGTGTAGAAGATACCCAACACAGGGAAGGAAAGGTTAATAACCAAAAATTTCAGTACGATTTGCAAGAGGCGCGTTTCATATACAGAGCTGGACATTCGCAGCTACTTCATAAATTTTAAAATGAGACCATCTTCAGTTCTGTAGCTAAAACGGGTCTCTTGTAAATTGTATTTAAATTTTGTAATTTGTTTTATCAAATACTGTTTATTCCACTTTTTGTAACGGTATAACCCTACCGGTTTCAAGGCTTTCACCTTATCATCAGGGGAGCACAAACAAGACTGAATTCTGTTCGAACTGGTATAAAATATTAAAATGAGAAAGAAAACACAAAATAATTAGTTCAAAATTTATTTAATAAAAATATAATAATGTATAAATTAGTTGTGTCCGTTTTTTTGTGTTCAAAAATGCAGATCAATTAAAGTATTGTCCATCCCTGGCTACTATTTTTTCCCATCTCTCAGGCAATTTTCGAATTCCATCTCGAAAAAATGACTCGTCTTTTGAGGCGATCCAAGTTTGGAGCCAATTTTCGGTTTATACTAAAGAAGTGAACCGGTGACCTGCCAAATCGTGTAGCATCCTTCGGAACAATCAGTAATCAAAAGGAACAATGTCCGGGGAATACAGCGGCCGAGCGTTGTCATGAAGAAGAATAACTTTATCATGTCTTTGCTCGTATTCCGGCCGTTTTTCTCGCAATGCACGGCTCAAACGAATTAATTGTAGCCGATACCGATCGCCCGTAATGGAATCGCCAGGTTTGAGCACCTCATAGTAAACAACACCCCTTTGGTCCCACCAGATACAGAGCATGATCTTCGAACCATGTATGTTATGTTTTGGTGTTGATGTTGAGGTCGATGGCAACGATTGACCGGGCTTATCGTAGTATTTTTTTCTTCTTGGGGTCGTCATAGAATATCCACTTCTCATCTCCAGTTACAATCCAAACTTTGAATCAGCTGCTCGCAAGTGAAAAATCGCCTTTCAACGTCTCTTGGTTTCAGTTCAAAAGGCACCCTATTTCCTTGTTTTTGAATCATTCCCATGGCTCTCAATCGTACGGAAACGGCTTGTTGGGTCACTCCCAATGATTCTGCAAGCTCCTCTTGCGTTTGACTCTGATCTTCTTCTAGTAATGCCTCTAATTCTTTGTCCTCGAATTTCTTTGGCTGTCCAGAGCGAGGCTTGTCTTCGACGCTGAAATCTCCATCCTTGAAATGTCGAAACCATTCCCTACATGATTTATCAGTTGGAGCAGCGTCACCATAAACTTCGACAAGCATTCGATGGGTTTCAGCTGCACTTTTCTTCCAATTAAAACAGAAAATTAAAACCTCTCGCAAATACTGCACCAAGAACGCTCTGTTGATTATTTATACACTCTGTTGATTATTAAAGACAGTTTATAAACGCTGCTAAATAATAGATTCAAATGGAATGAGGCTTGAAAATAAGACAAAAAAAAACAAGATAGTACTATCACAGGTAAATCTGCTATAAATCTAATGTTAGGACAAATGTAAGGATTTTTCCAACCACATAATGACAGGATTTTCCTACTACATAATGACAGGATGTTAAGTTGAACCTTTTTCTAGCCAAGCATGAAGTAGACATGAACCTGTGGACTAAACCTTTTTTTGTTTTAAAAAATATTTCAACCATTTTAAGTAAAAGTTGATAACTCAAGGTTTGTTGATAAATGTTAAATTATGAAAAATCTACTTAAAATTGTTGAATAACTATATAAACAAAAAAAAGTACTATAGTTCGGAAATTCTAGGATGAGTCCTGTGACAGCTCACAAATTTGCCCCAATACTAGGTTAATCAAAAAGTTTTGAAAGCGACATCTATGGAGCAGTAGAAAACCAAAATTTCTACGCCATTTTAATATTTCATCTTTCATAAGAACGTACTCAAAATTTCATTTCGATCTGTCATTCATTCTTTGTTTACAAGCCATTTGAAGTTGACGTGTCAGTGTATTTTTTAACAATGGAAAAATCCGAATATCGTGCAGTGATTAAATTCTTTGTTTTGGAAGGTTTATCGGCTACTGAGATCCATGCAAAGATGGTGAAAGTATTAAAGGAGTCTTCTCCTTCATTTCCAACCGTTCACCGATGGGTTTTGGAGTTTAAGCGTGGCCGTACACGCGTTGAAGACGGTCCACGCTCAGGACGTCCAAAAAGTGCATCAACACCAGAAATCATAGCGAAAATACAGGATATGGTTTTGGAAGATCATCGATCGACTCTGGATGTGATAGCTGACACCATAGGCATCTCACATGGAACAACATGGCATATTTTGGCTGAAATTTTGGGTTTCAAAAAACTGTGTGCTCAATGGGTGCCGCATTTGCTAACAATGCAACAAAAACACGTTCGAATGCGACTTTCTGAGCAACATTTGGAGCAATTTCGAAAGGATAAAAAGGATTTTCTGCGTCGATTCATCACTATGGATGAGACTTGGGTCTACCACCATGATCCTGAATCAAAACAAGAGGCTAAGGAGTGGTGTGAACCAGGCACTTTGGCTCCGAAGCGAGTTCGTGTTCAGAAATCGGCCAAGAAGGTGTTAGCGTCAGTTTTTTGGGATGCAAAAGGAATTTTATTGATAGATTATCTCCAAACTGGTAAGAAAATCAACTCTGATTATTATTGTGACCTTTTGGACCAGTTGGATGAAAAAAATTGTGAAAAAAGACCCGGTTTGCAGAAGAAAAAAATCATTTTTCATCAAGACAATGCACCTGCTCACACAGCTCAAAAAACCATAGCGGAAATCAGTGAATTGGGGTACGAATTGTTGCAGCATCCACCCTATTCACCAGATTTAGCTCCCTCTGACTTCTGGCTGTTCTCACACCTCAAAAAATTCCTTCGTGGAAAGCATTTTTCATCAAACGAAGAGGTTATAGCCGTCGTAGAGGAGTATTTTGCAGGCCTTCCAGAAAGTCACTTCCGTGATGGGACAACAAAGTTGGAAGATCGTTGGACCAAGTGTATTGATCTAATGGGAGACTATCTGAGCAATAAAAGTGATTTCCCCCCAAAAAAAATGTATTTTCATTTCCGCTTTCAAAACTTTTTGACTAACCTAGTACAACCTTGTAATGATGTTCAGTAACTTTAATAATAGCCTCAATTCTAATAAATAACAAGTTATTTAGGTAAATACATTACATAAGGTTGTATTGGGGCAAATTTGTGAGCTGTCACAGGACTCATCCTAGAATTTCCGAACTATAATGTGGCAAACTCGACCAATACATGATGCCTCAAATGGATCACTTTAGAAAAATGATATTCATAATCTTCTACAAATATAGCATAAGCATATTTCAAATTAATAAAATAAGCCTAACAATATGAACCGCACTTGGCCTGTGCGGTTTAGATTAATTACGCGGATAATTCCTTGTTCGGCATTGAAACGGTAAAGGGGTTAACCCTTCCCTTACGGTGATAAAAATGAAACACGCGCTCCGGCGTTGGGTAGTGAGTACGCAATAAAAAATTAGCGATTTTAAATCGGAAAAATAAGAACATTCATAGATAATCCCCTTAATTAATTATAATTGAAGTTAAAAATTATAATAATTGAGATTTATTTGCTGAAAACATTAAAAAACCATCTGGCACCGCTCACGGAACGGGCGTACGTCCAACCTATTTGCAAGCCTAGAAGCTAATAGCGGCGCGGAATACAGTCGCATACCCCGGCGCTTACGCATATGCTTGCGGCGTTGAGGCAATTCAGGTTCTCGCAATTCAGTCTAGTATGCAAGAGTGAGATGCGAATAGAGTGTCGCGCTTCCCGCATACTATTCACTTATCGTCAAGACGCCGCGTTTAAATGCGAATTTGTTTTCGATCTTTACAAAACACCTCGATGTAGTCGATAAATTCTGATTATTATTAATATTATTTTTTAAATCAATGCGTAAATATATTACGGAGGAATACCTAAAATCTTAACCTTGTATTTATTATATTTATAGAGATATTGATGGTTATTAGAAGCAATGTGTAGAAGATACCCAACACAGGGAAGGAAAGGTTAAATAAGACATTTTTTTGTATTAAACATTTATTTATTTCGTAACATTTTTCATAAAATATAAATGACATTGAAAGTGTTCAATTGATTTGTTGTTACACATACATTTATATTTACAACCTTACCGATAATAAATCTTATTTCTAACTTAAATTCTTGGGGAGAGAAGCTCAGAGGCAGAAGTTGTCATGCCAAGATTTTATCTGAATTATAAATTTAACTTTTAGATCATTAAAGGATATGTTTTTAGTATCCGCCACCGAATACTAAATATATGGCTATTTGAGATTCAGTAACAGAAAAAAAAAGTTAATTTGAACATACTATACAACCGTGATAAGATTAATCCCACATGAAAGGTATAAAATTTAATTTTCCATCAAATAACTTTTTCTGCTAGTTTTTAATATCCAAAGTGTAAAACATGATATTAATTAAATTTATCATAATAATTATATATTTTTTCCAATTGACAAAGCGACAACATTAAAGATTTCATTAAAATAAATCATAATTTTTTAATTCATATTAAAAATTTAATAAGTTTTAAGCTTAACAATTATATTCATCTCAAAGTGGGTTTATCCAGTAACATTTATAATAATATTAAGCCAATAAAAGTGGGTTTATCCAGTAACATTTATAATAATATTAAGCCAATAAAAGTGGGTTTATCCAGTAACATTTATAATAATATTAAGCCAATAAAAGTAAATAATAACAATTCATATTTACCATCAAATGTTTTGACATAAACAAGATAATAAACCCACAGCCTTTAATCAAATTAATTTTCTTTAAAATAACATCCTTAACAATAAAATCATTTTTACTCTCAATAATAATAATTCATACTACCTTGATCAAAAAGTTTTAGGACCGGCCACCGTGTGGCGCTGTCAGTCACCCGATTGGAATACTTTTTTTTTTGTTAGGTTACCACATCTATCATTGACACTTCCCTTCAAATTTCAGCGTCATAGCTTGACATTTGTAAAAGTTACGCTGTACTGAGTACATCTACCTTTGTGCGTGTTTTCGATTTTTTACAAGTTCGAAAATGGCATCAACTGTGCATCAACGAGTTTGCATTAAATTTTGTGTGAAAAACGGATTTAATGGTCCGCAAACCTTGGAAATGTTGGAGAAGTGTTTTTTGGTGGCACGAACGCTTCAGAAGTGGTCGTGAGTCGGTCGAGGATGACGAACGCAGTGGCAGTCGAAAACCGATGAAAACATCGATAAAATCAAAGAAATGTTGGCCGTAAACCGCAAATCGACCATCAGAGAGCTGGCAGAGGACTTGAATATCGCTTATGGATACGCTCAAGACATTTTGGTTAGTGATATGGGCCTCAAACGTGTCAACGTGTCGCTGCAAAACTTGTGCCGAAAGACCTCAATTTCATGCAAAAAAAGGACCACGTTGAAATCGCGAAAGACATGATTTCCATGAGTTTTTGACCAAAAACAATACGATTACCATCCAGCAGCCTTCGAATTCACCTGATCTGGCACCCTGAGACTTTTTCCTGTTCAACCGACTTAAAAAACCGCTTTGCGGAACGCGTTACAGCACCCGAGAGGATGTCATGAAAAAATGGAAGACGGCTCTGATGGACATACCGAAAATTGAGTACCAGCGGTGTTTTGAGGATTGGATTAAGCGCTGGCGTAAGTGTGTTGAAGTCGATGGGGAGTACTTTAAAGGGGATCATATCGATTTTGATGAATAAACTTGTATTTTCGATTTTATGAATAAAGTCCTAAAACTTTTTGATCAAAGTAATATTTCTTTTAAACAATTTTTCTTTCCTTACTTTCACAACAGTACTTGAATATTATACTGAAAAAAAAATAGTCAATTTTAGTGTTTAAAACCATCTAAATGTTTCCAGAACAATACAAAATGACATCCCTTCAATTTCAAGATATTGAATAAATATCCAGGTCCATATGGGTTCATCAGCTCGAGAAATCAAACAAATCATTTCTAACTCGATAAACAAGACCTATTGTGAAGTCAAAATGTTAAATTGCTTAAAAAATCCTATCTCACATATATTATATACCGCAATATTCGAAAAACAAGTCGGAAAATAAATGACTTCTGAAATTAAGAATTCAGTGTTTAATATGATTTTTTATGAATTCAAGTACAAAGAAATGAAACTTTTACATAATTAAATAAAAAAAGATAACTTATTCATATTCTCATATCTTTCAGTTTCATAAGATTGATTGTATTGATTTTATCTTATTTTTCTTAAAATAAATAAATGAATGCACATAATACTTATAATATAATCATAGTTTTAAACTTTCAATTCTTGTGATCTAGTATTGGATTGTAAGTATTATAGATATACAAGAATGTAAAAAATAAATTACAATAAAAGGTACCGTATTAGCCCGACTATAAGGCAAAGTTTTTATTTAAAAAGGCGACACGTAAATAGGGGGGTCGCCTTATATTCGAGTCACACACATTGTGGGTAACAATAAATTCACTACTCGCGATTAGCGAAATGGCAACATTGTAATGAGAGCGTTCAAAAGGCGTCATTGTTTACACATAGCCTGTGCATAGTCATTTCTGTCAGTTTTTGAGGTGTTTTTTTTTGTACTGTGCTTCGTTTTGCATCTTTGCTACCTAAAAATATACTCGTATTATGACTGACCATATTGAAAGACGAGGAGCTCGAAAAAATCAAGTGAATCAAGGAATACGCAGAAGCTATGATTCCAATTTTAAGGTTATGGTGGTGCATGCTGCAGAAACAACCGACAACTGTGCGGCTGCCAGACAATTTGGTATCACGGAAAATAATGTTAGAGGTTGGCGTTTACAAAAACATGACTTGATGAATGAACATTCCTCAAGAAAAGCATTCCGAGGGCCTAAGATAGAACGATTTGAATCGATTGACAGGAAGGTAGCAGACTACGTCATGGAAATACGCGGAAATGGGTTCCTCATAGCAAGAGAAGCATTGCAGTTGAAAGCTCGCGAAATTCAAGAAACGAAAATATACCAGAAGATAATTTTAAAGCCAGCATGGGCTGGTGCAGGCGAATGATGGTTCGATAAAGGTTGAGTTTGTGGCGACGTACAACTTGAGCGCAGAAATTATAATGGTGAGGGAAATGTTTTTTTTTTCTTAAAAAAGCAGATAAAAAAATAGGAGTCACCTTATAATCAGGGTCGCCCTATAGTCGGGCAAATACGGTAGATGAATTCTGCATGAATGGGTCCTGTAGTCTCGATTATTTATAGTTAATACACTGCATTGTTTTCCGTAATTTATTTATATGGAACAATAAAAAAGTGCTATTTTCGTAAAACTTTACTTGACATTTGAAAAATAAATTCTTTATGATTGAACAAAAAGAGTTTTCAAAAATCAATAGCACGCAATCAACTTGAAAAGAATAATGAAATAAGTGCTATAAAAAATGCTAAATTTCTGATGGAAAAAGATCTCATGGGTGATAATCCCCTCATGGATGATAATCCCCTCATGGATGATAATACCCTCATGGATGATAATACCCTCATGGAGAATGATTACTAATGTTCAATATTCTTTCGGATCAAGCTAACAGCGGGGTTGATAGATTATTTGCATTAAATAAAGAAATGTTACAATTAGAAAAACAATCTTACTTAAACATGATTTAAATGCTAAATATTCTGATTCATCTATTTTTTAAATTAAACTGTAAAATAATTATTATCAATGAGAGAAACAATTTTATCTGGATTGTGGAAAATACGAATACCTAATTTCATTTGTAATTTACAAAACACTTATATTTAAAAAAAGAATCATACGCAATATACACCCATCATTTTACTTCATATCACACATAATAAAAAGAATCATACGCAATATACACCATCATTTTACTTCATATCACACATAATAAAAAGAATCATACGCAATATACACCATCATTTTACTTCATATCACACATAATAAAAATGTTGTTAAATGAATATTCTAATTTCTGATAAATTACAAACAAATCAAAGCATAGAATCAAATGCTCGCTCAATTCAAATTTCACGAAATGATAATGTTTTGAGAAGCAAATTTAACAGTTACTTTTTCACTGAATTCATAATATTATTCATCCTGTCCAAATGAAATCCCCAGTTGAGATAAATTTCCAAAATAGTTGTTCTAAGGAACAATAAATAAAATGTTTAACTTAACACGAATTTTATATCTAAGAGGGTCATCTAGAAAGTAAGGTTACAAGGGCTCCTGAGACCGGGGTATTTTTTTTGTTTCGAAGTTGGCGCACCTAGCGTGTAGGGGGGATCCTAACGGTCAGTTTGTTTGGTAGCGCGTGTTTGTCGTCCATTTTGTACAGTCGCAATAAATTCTTTTGATGGAGGTCGTCGCACGCTCCCGCCACGTCCCGTCCGTGCGAGATCCGCACGGTCATCCGTTTTTTGATTTTGCAGAACAATACCGCCGCAAATATCCATCGGAAGCTCGTGGAAGTTTATGGTAGTGATGTGATGAGTCGACAACATGTCACGAAGTGGGTTAATTTGTTTAGAGAAGGCCGTATTCATACTCACGACGAGGCAAGGCAGTGATTTCTGACGAACTTGTGCAAAAAATTGAAGAACAAGTGCGAAATGACCGCCGTGTGACGCTTGACAACCTTCACGAAAAATATCCTGACATTTCTCGAAGTCTTCTTAGATATTGTACTGATATTGTATCGGAAAAACTTGGTTACAAGAAGTTGTGTGTGAGATGGGTGCCCAGAATGCTCACACCGGAGCACCGTCAAAATCGCGTGACCGCCGCGCGTGAATTTTTGGATCGTTTTACGCAGGAGGGAGAAGCTTTTCTAGACTATCGTGACAGGGGATGAGACATGGGTGTGTCACTACACCCCAACCATTTTCCAACGATCAGGAGGTCGAGGAAGCTGTGAAGAAGTGGCTGAAAGAGTTGGCGGCGGAGGTCTATGACACTGGCATACAAAAGCTGGTGCCCCGACTACAGAAATGTCTCGATCTCGACGGCGATTACCTTGAAAAATAGTTTAATATATTTGTGAAGTATCCTGTGAATTTCAATTAAATACAAGCATTTTCGATCCTACACAAATGTTGTAACCTTACTTTCTGGATGGCTCTCGTAGCTTCGATACCAGTAAGATATCAATGGAAAGTTCCAAGTGTTGTCCTATTATTCGTACATATAACAAAGTGTATCATTCAATACTGAAGACCTTTTCGTTATATTTTGTTGTACTACTGTTTTTATTTTTAAAATCTTGCATCATAATTTTCTTTCGTAACTATATTTTTTCATTTCATATAACCTCAGGTTTTTGCTATTGATAAATTTTTGGTCTATAAATAGTGAATTGACATCAAATTTGTGGCATTATGGCAGAAGTTGATATGTCCGTTTTTTTGTCATTTTGTGTTTATCCTCACAATTTATAGAAAATATTTCTCAGCATGTTGTGTGCAAACTTGGTGTGTCAGTCATTATCCAAACAAAATATATATTGTTTGGAAAAACTTAAAAGACGCTTATTTGTACTGATTTTGACAGCTTATCAAAATTAATATTGCTTCTCCTGTAAACTTAGGTAAAACGGACGTATCAAATTCTTGCCATAACGCAACATATAATGTTATTGTTCAAATGCAGTTTGACATTTACAAACGGCCACAAAACAATTTAAGACGCTAACTTGGACAGTTGAAAAGAAAAAGTGCTGAGATTTCACCGGGACAGGATGGCTGCACTCGTACATGTTAAAATGGCTGTTAACAGATATTTACAAGAATATAAAGCCACACCCGTCAATTCTTCAATTTTAAAATAATTGTCAACTAGAAAGAGTTCTACAAAAGATTTAAGGTACTTCTAAATGGCAGTGCTGTGATATTGACATATCATTTTATTTACACTTATTAATAATACATAAAAAAATTCCAATAAAACATGACTTACTTATTTATTTAATCTTAAAAAAAATCAACTTAAGTAAAAGTAAACTTAATCCTAAAAAAACATGCTTAACACATTATGAACAACTTATTAAAAGGAATTAATTTGCACAATATTAAATATATTTAGGTGTTAACATAAGTTGTGTCCGTTTTTTTCCAATTTAAAAATGAGCAACAAAAGTAAAACAAAAATGGTAAAGGTTATACGTCATTCGAAAGAAAATTTTCTGCTATACAAAATATTGTGTTTGCTTTTACGTTACATATATTATTTTATTTGATTACAAGCCTTCAAAATGGAATGTCAAGTAGACGAAAGTGAGCATTTTCGACACCTCCTTCTGTTCGCGTTCAATCGAGGGAATAAAGCTGCTCGCGTTATTTGCGAAGCGTAACGGTGAAGATGCTATGAATGAAAGGACAGCTCGTCGATGGTTTTTGCGTTTTAAAGACGGTAATTTCGACCT